>PVHX01032093.1:0-14269 GCA_004024805.1 Geosciurus inauris | reverse complement strand
GTCAGCCATATTGGGTTCATCTCCCACCTCAGCCTAGGGAATAGCACAGTAAGTGGAAATTGTTGGTCATACTTAGAGCCTGACCTTTTTTGTCTTTCTTTTGTCTTTCCTTCTTATGCTGTATCCAGCACTTTGCCAGATATTAAGAGGAATATAGAGAATGAGATGATCCCTTGACACAGCCCTTGCTGGAGAGAACTGATAGCCTTGTTGGAAAGCATATTAGATACATTAACCAACAGAGATCAAGACTTGACCAACATTAACATTAACACTGTGCATGATGGCCTTGCCATAAATGTACATATAAGCTGATGCCAGCAAAGGGGCAGCCTGTCCTTTCAAATTCAAATTGGCTCAAGCCCCCATTCTGCCCATTCCTTATCAGGGAATTTCAGTGTCTCCTTTAAGATTTCTGGCCAGGTGTGGTGGCACATGCCTGCAATCCCAGCAGCTCTGGAGGCTGAAGCTGGAGGATCAAAAGTTCAAAGCCAGCCTCAGCATCTTAGTGAGGCCCTAAGCAACTCAGTGAGGCCCTGTCTCTAAATAAAATATAGTTGGGCATGGTGATGCACACTTGTAATCCCAGCAGCTGAGGAGGCTGATGCAGGAGGATTGTGAGCTCAAAGCCAGCCTCAGCAATATCAAGGTGCTAAGCAACTTGGTGAGACCTTGTTTCCAAATAAAATACAAAATAGGGCTGGAGATTTGCTCAATGGTCGAGTACCCTTGAGTTCAATCCCCCATACCCTGCAAAAAAATATATATATATAAAGTCTAGGGATGTGGCTCAGTGGTTAAGCACCCCTGGGTTCAATCTCTGGTACAAAAAAATATATTTCTGAAAATTCTGAGGGGCACACTACCCCATATGGTTCTGAATCTGGGCTCCTAGTGAAATTCTGATTTCACCATTCACCTTCTATGGTCACTCTCTTCTTCCTATTTTTTGTGACACTACATCAGGAACACTGTCCTTCTTTCCAGACTTCTGTTTTAAAAAATGAAAACAACTACTCACATGAAGGATTCGTGCAAGTAAAAGGATTTTATCCAAGTTTGGGTAGGTGAAGGGGGCATATGTTACAGTAATACAAACAATTAAAACTGATTACTAAGTGTTTCAGTATTTTAAAGTCCTTGGCAGTAAGGTCTGATAGTGCATTCCTGTAATCCCTGCTACTTGGGAAGCTGAAACAGGAGGATCAAGAGTTCGAGGCCAGACATGGCAACATAGTGAGGCCCTAATTCCAAAATAAAAAGTTTTTTGAAGTTGTTGGCTACATTGTCACTTGGAATTTTTCTGCAAACTCCAATATATCCTTCTGTGGACCCAATTTTGATCCTTCCTCCCTTTTCCCATTTCCTCCCCTTTCTTCTCTGGCTCATCATAAATTCATGTTCATGTTCTTTTCTTATAGAAAAGCGATTGGCTCTATGTGTGCTATATACAACTCCTTTCCATCAAAGCTTCTCTTTCTTTCCCCCAGTTGGCTTATCAGGGTTATTTTCCTTTATAAAGACTGTTCCTTCATAATATTAACCTTGACGTCAACTGATGGCATAATCATTTTATTACTGCATTTCTCTAATACAAACATCATCACTGTTTATCCCACAATACATGAGGTCAAGTTATTATATCCATTTCATACATTAGCAAACTTAGTCTTCTGAAGTGCACTGCTAGAACCGGGAGAGCTTGGATTCAAACCTAATCTTCTAAGTCTGAATCTAGTGTGCTTCCCACTACGCAAGGGAGTTACTGCAGAGAGAATACATCAGAAAATGCTACTACGCACTATAATTAAAGAACAAATATACCAGGTATGGGGTCAGAGAAATTGTTATCAAGCAGAGGACTCTCTGACTCCATGAAAGGGCCTACCTACTGCAGGCTGAAGATTCTCCCTTGGGCTAGCTCCAGAGCCACAAAGCAGAGCTCAGTGTATACAGTAAGATCATAGACCTCTAGAAGCTCCAGACCACTGAATTCCTGAGTTGTTTAGTATGGGGACCATTTAAAAAATGGCCCAGCTATCATCCTTTCATTTTATTTTTAAACGATTTTTACTTCAAGTTCTTACATCAGTTCAAAGAAGTGAATGTTATTCCTATGTCCAATTTACAGATGAGCAAACTGAGTATCAGAGACTCAAGTGACTTACCCAAGGTCACAAAGCTAGTAAACAGCAGAAGCCAGAATGTGCTACCAATGCCTGTCAGCCAAAGACCACCAGGAATACACTTTGGGCTGATCAGGTTGGGTCTATTTCCCCTTGCAGCAAAGGGAAACACCCCGACTGTTCCCCACTGTGTGCATTTTCCCTCACAGCAACAAACAATAAGCATGACTGGGTCAAGCAAAGGTGTGCTCCTTGTGGTCTTTGGCTGGAGGGCATTAATAGAAATGGAGGTTCATGGAATCTTCACCCTAAGAAGTCCTCAGTAGCTTGGCTCTATATCTTCCACTTAGTAATAGTGATCACATTTGAAACTCCTATCAACTTCTTTAAGATGACAGCCTGCCCATATCTGGGAGGTAAGTTCACACCAAATTCATTTGTTAGACTTCACTAAAGCTCTTTAACTTTGGGTTTTTTTCTAGAAATGAGGTCTTGTGGGGAATTTTTGTTTTTTAGGTTTATAACACATGTTCCTATCTTCTGTCTGCTTGTCTAATAATGTCTTTGATAATGTTGGTTTAAAAAAGGAAAAGTCTATAGGGAAAGGACAGTCATAGATTCAATAAGCTTATCCGTGAGCTGTCCCTGGAAACTGAGGCGTTCAAAGGTCTCCTCAGATCATGTCCTTTGGAGGAACTTTGCCTCATGTTATTATTTCAAAACCTTACAGAGACTTCTCAATACTGTCATTGTGTTCCTGAGAACTGCATTCTTTAGTTTCATCTACCCAGAATCAGAGGGTTTTGTCTGGCTCTGATCAGTGATGAATGGCCTTTGGCCAAGCTCTAGAAATATAAAGTTCACCATCACCACCTTTACAGACTTTTGAGTTCTCCTGGGGTTTTCTCCATCTAAAAATACACTTCTTCCAGGCTAAACACCAGCTTCCCTCATGTTTTCTCACCACAATGCTCACTTGTATGCTTATCCCTCTGACTGGCACAATTTCACCAGGGGCAATTTAAAATTGTAGTAGGCACTGTGGGGAGATTTCAACATGAGCCAAAGAGGTACTTTAGAACAAAATGCAAAAGAAACTCCCATGAGGAGATGGTCTTTTTGGTCTATGAGAGATCATTATGTTTAATGTAGGAGATATTGCTTTCTAGGTTTCCATACTTTAAAAATTAATAAATGCTGGCTGCCTTTTTAATTATACAGTTTGATAAAACTGTCAAAGGCTCATGTTAGGTCAAAACCAGCTATATGCCACTCTTTCATGTCATACTCTCTCAAAGTCTGTATTTCTATGTTAGCCATCTTCCTTCTCATAGAGGAAACATAACTACTTTTTAAAGTGGTAATTGCATGTTCATGTTTGACTGTAGCTAGCTTGCTCTTCTGTTTTATGTACATTCTTTCTGTTCCATTTCCTCTCTTTTTTCCTTGTCTTATGAAATATTAAAGATTAGCTGATCAAGGGCTGGAGTTGTGGCTCAGTAGTAGAGTTCTTGCCTAGCATGCATGAGGCACTGGGTTCGGTCTCTAGCACCACATTAAAAAAACTAAATATAAAATAAAGGTATTTAAAAAAAAGACTAGCTGATCAAAAACTCAGTTGTCACCAGGTGCGATGGCGTACGCCTATAATCCCAGCACTTTGGGAGGCTGAGACCAGAGCATCGCAAGTTCAAAGCCAGCCTCAGCAACAGCGCTAAGCAACTCAGTGAGACCCTGTCTACATAAAACACAAAATAGGACTGGGGATGTGGCTCAGTAGTCAAGTACCCCTGAGTTCAATCCCTGGTACCAAACAAACAAACAAACAAAATTCAGTTGTCTTGCATACATTCTAGAAATATCTCATCCAGATAAAATCAAACATATCTAAAAATGTTTTTGAGTTATTAAACTGTTTTACTTTTTTATTTGTTGTTTTTAGATATACATTACCATAGGGAAACTTACTTTTTGTGTACATGCAAAAGTATGTTTTCATAATCACCTTGTTACTACAGACATAAGAAAATAAGAAGCAGCTTTAGTCTCAAGGCAAAAGAAGAATTTGGGTATGATTCAGAGTATACTTAGTACACTTTTTTTGTTTTGTTAAATTTCTCATAATTCGAATTTTGTTAATTTCCTACATTGCTTCCCCTTTCACATTATCTCTGGGATGCTCTAAATCCAATCATGCCTCTTAATTTATGTAAAGAAGGAAAAATCTACAATTGCTTATTTCTGTTAGGGAATTCATATCCTGCACAGACCTTCAGAGACATTTCAGCCCACCGTGCAGGAACTATTTACCTCTACTAAAAATTTGGTTAACTTAGAGGGACACAAAAATGGGTTCACTCCCCTTGTAATTAATGATACTTTCCTCTCAATATAACATGTGTCCTACTGGTTACTAAAGATATGCGGACATCAGCTATCAATGCCACATCCTAACATAGCCTGTTTAGAGTAATTTTTAGACACTTTTTAATTTTATTTTTAAAATTTTAAAAATTTTTTCTTGTTAGATATACATATCAGTAGTTTATTTTGACATATTATACATACATGGAGTATATCTTATTCTAAGTAGGATCCCATTCTTGTGGTTTTAGATGATGTGGAGATTCACTGTGGTATATTAATATATGAACTCAGGAAAGAGACTTTTAGATATTTAAAATTACCATTCCTCCAAAAGATTATGTTTATTTATTTTTTTAATTATCCCCAAATCACCCAATGACCTCCAGAATGAGACACACACAGGTTAATTTGGAGAACTCTCAAAAGGAATAACTGGAGGCTGAGGCAGGAGGATCATGAGTTCAAAGCCAGCCTCAGCAAAAGCAACTCAGTGAGACTCTGTCTCTAAATAAAATACAAAATAGGGCTGAGGATGTGGCTCAGTGCTCGAGTGCCCTGAGTTCAATCCCTGGTACCCCTCCCCCCCCCGCCTAAAAAAAAAAGAGGGATAACTGATTGCCTCTTCATGCATACTCCACAAACTGGCATTCCCACTTTAGGAATAATATAACTGGCAAAAATGATGTCAAACTTGCTTCTGACCTCTAGCACAGTCATAACCTCTACTGTGAAAGCCCAACAAAATATTCTAAATTCAATAGCTAGTATTATTAGAGACAATCTATGCCACCACAAATACTTTCTGCTATACCTATATTCCTAAAAGATTTTATAAAAGTGAAATTTTTAAAAAGTCATTTGTTTCCTGGACTAATAATCATTTCATTTCTGAAGGTTATTAGCTTTTACAGTTGGCTGATGTGTCCGGTCCAGTTTCAAATGCTAGTGCATAACCATGGTCATATTTGAGGATTCTACTAGTCCTGCAACAAAACAGTCAGGACAGATTGATCTTAGTCTTATTACAGACTACATTCTCTAAATGAAATCTTAGAAATGGAGAAGATCTGGCTATCGCTGATTTGTAGCCTGACTTTATATGCCCTCAGCTACAAGCGAAACCCTAAGAAAAACACAAGCAGCCCCTAAAGGTAGGGCCTGGTGTGGTCCTACCAGTTGGCCATTGCTATTCTCCTGCTCAATAATTTCACAGAGGGCTGGGGTTGTGGCTCAGTGGTAGAGCACTTGCCTGGCATGTGTGAGGCACAGGGTTCAATTCTCAGCACCACATATAAAAAAATAAATAAAATAAAGGTCCATTAACAACTAAAATATATTTTTAAAATAATAATAATTTCACAGAACATCAACATCAGACAAGCCCACTCTATGACCACAGAAGATTAAGACAAATGAAGACCACTGTGTAATCAGATCTGAACACAGACAAAACACAGTATATAAACCATAGACATGTCCAAATTCCCCCCTATTCTGGCTAGTATGAATGATTATTAGTACTTTAATTATATACTTATCTCTGCATTAATATCCTCTTCCTATAGATGAGGTTTATTGAACCATCCAATTACAGAACTGCCCTGCTTCCTAATAGCATCCAATCCAGAACAAAGCCTTACTTCCATTGGCCCCCCCCCAAATTATTTAAGACAAATTCAAATCCTAAAATAAGTCATTCCTAGCATCCTCTTATTGAGGTATCACATGATTCCCCATGGTGTGCATTCTCCCTCACTACAATGAGTAATACATATATTATCTGCCTTTTATCCCACAAAGGAGACGTTATTGTCATTCCCATTTTAAAGATAATGAAAGGGAAACTCAGAATTTAAGTAACATTCTCCAAACTACCCAGATAGTAAGCTAAGAAATACAAAAGAACTGAGAACTTGCTCTTTGCTTTATGCTACATTGTCCTGAAAAATAGTGCATAATGGGAGATTCTATTGGGCTCTTGGCAATTCCTCTAAAGAAAATTCCATTTTCCAACTGGTGACTCTTAGTTGACATATTGGCATATCTTCTCTGTGATGATCTTTGGCAACTTTAAATGATCTCAATAACCTTGCACACAACAGATGCTCATTAAATTTGTGTGTGTGTGTGTATGCATGCATGCATAATGGGTGGGTTGTGATATATCTTTTTTTAAATATATTTTTAGCTATAGATGGACACAATATCTTTATTTATTTTTTTTATGTGGTGCTGAGGATCGAACCCAGTGCCTCACACATGTGAGGCAAATGCTCTACCACTGAGCCACAACCCCAGCCTGGGTTGTGATATATCTTGATGTGTGTGATATGATTTGTTTTGTTGTTGCACCTGGTTAATGGAATTACTGCCACCATATCTGCACAGACCAAAATCAGGCAAACCTATTTCTTCAGGCCCCTTCCAAGCTGGCCCTAATAAAGCTGAGGAGCTTAGCAGGCCATGGTATGGTTGCTGCTAGCTCAGCATAGGAGACTCCAAGGAGCATGAAAGGAGAGGCCAGAGCTCCCACGGCGGAACTTCTATTTAGTGCTGACAGAAAGGAATTGGCAGTCAGTTCATTCCCCACAAGGATGGAATGAATTCTTACTACTGTCAGCCTCCTGTCCACCTTGTGGTAGAAAACAAGGAGCGAAGGAGGGGTTATAAGATATAGTTAGTGTCTACTTTGGGAAGGTTACTTTAGCCTGCCTCCAACCCCAGTAGGTAAGGTCTGCTCTCCTCTCCTTCCCATTTGCGACCAAGTGTTGAGATGCTTAGGGAAACACTCTTAAGGGGAGGAGAATGGATGTGCTGGTTGATACGGGCATGAAACCCAGCCATGAAGGCCCTTAGATGAAAAAAATGTGAGTATTCATTGATCTAGGAATGTCTGCTCCGAGATAATTACCAGGCAAGAGTTTCTAGGTATAGAGAGTAGAGAATATGGGAGGGATTTAAAGCCATTTTTATGCAACTAAGGCTGTTCTCAGACATCCCTGCTTTCAGGTATCATGAGAGGAGCTCCTTCTCTGGAAAAGCCAGGCAACAGAGGAAACTCAAGAGAGATGAGACCAAGGAGGAGGTTCTGGAGTCTTGAAAAGAGGCCAGCAGGGGACAAACTATTCTCAGACACAATGGATCCTTCTTAAGAATCAGCCAGTAAATGAATGGAACTGGAGAATATCATGCTAAGTGAAATAAGTCAATCCCAAAAAAACCAAAGTTCGAATGTTCTTTCTGATTTGTGGATGCAAACCCAAAACAAGGGAAATTGGGGAGGGAAATAACAGAAATCCATTGGATTAAACAAAGGGAAATGAAAGGAAGGGCAGGGGAAGGGAATAGGAAAGACATTAGAATTGGTCATACCTTTCCTAGCCTTGTATTTGTATACACGACCAGGGTAACTCCACATCATGTACAACCACAAGAATGGGCAACAAAATAGAATGAGTTAATACTCTATGTATGTATATTCTGCCAAAATACATTCTACTGTCATGTATAACTAAAAAAAAAAATCAGGGCTGGGGTTATGGCACAGTGGTAGCATGCTCGCCTGGCACGCGTGAGGCACTGGGTCCGATCCTCAGCACCTCATAAAAATAAAATATTCTGTCCGCCTACAACTAAAAAATAAATGTTTAAAAAAATCAGCTGGGATAATGGCTGTTATGATCTGCCCAAGAACATATTTAGGACCTTTTCCACAAGAATGCTATGTGGTAGGGGGAAGGATGTGTGCTAGACAGATCCCACATGTAGGGGATATAGGGATTAGGAATCCTCTGTACAGGACCCTAGAATAATACAGTGTCTTGGCATGGCTGCCTTTATGAACTAATCAGAGAATATAATAGGTATAGGAGAGTATTATGATGATTTGAATTACCTATGGTTCTTGAAATTTGATCCTCCAAGCTTGGATCTAGGAGGTTAGAGTACAGGGCACACTTGGCCCATCTGGACTTCTATTCTGTTGCTTATCCACAGCCACCACAGCTACCAGCCCAGTTTGTGCTCCTCCTCCTAGAAAGCCCCAACCCCAACAATAACACAATGCTTCTTTCTCCTTCCCTAGCAGATCAGCTGATACTGTCTGCATTTTTAAAAAGAACCTCCCTCCATCTTCCCTTGAACAGGAGATAATGAATAGAAAAAAAAGTATCAACTAAAATCCAGTAAAAATAGTTCCAAAGCACTGACAAATTTTATTAGAGTCTCTCACGGGAAGGAGAAGGGGAGTTTCCCAAAGCATGTTTCAGAGAATGTCAGTTCTACAGGATGGTGAAAGGTGTAATACAAAAAAGAGTGTTTTGCAGGCAAATATCTTTGGGAAAGGCTGGTACTATAGTTTGAATATAGTTTGTCCCCTCCAAAACTGGTACTATAGTTTGAATATGGTTTGTCAATTGAAATTTGATTCCCAGTTTCTAACAGTGTTGAAAGGTGGTGAGATCTTAAAGAGGTAATTAGGTAGTTAAGAGGGATTAATGTCTTTCCTGCAGGAGTGAGTTCTCACTCTTGTGAGACTGCATTAGTTACCACAAGAGCAGCTTTGTCTCTTCTGCACATGCCTACTTGCCCTTCCATTTTCCATAATTAGTTGAAGAAGCACAAAACCCTCACTACTGCCATGCTCTTAGCCTTCTTAAACTCCAGAACCCTGGGCCAATAAATCTCTGTTCTTTAAAAATTATCCAGTCTTAGGATTTTGTTATATCAATAAAAACAAAGGTAGCTGGGTTAACCAAAGTTTTAAAAAAAAAATCTCTAAGATGTCTCATAACCTCTACTCTGTGCCTTATGATCTCTAAAAGATGGACAGAATAGAATTTGCAGCTTCGTGCCATTTACTAAGCACTTATTGCATGCTGCACTGTTTCATATGTATTAACCTTCATTTAATCCTCACCATATTAGATGCTATTATCTAAATCCTATGAAGAAATTGAGGCACAGAGAGGTTATATAACCCAGCCAAGGTCACAAGCTAGTAATCAGAAGAGCTGGTAATTGGTGGTGGGGGGGACTGCACTAGTGAGTATTGGATCAATGGGGCAGAGACTGAACAGATGCTCATGGAACCCATTTTCTCTTCTTACAAGTCCACCACTAAATTACACTTCCCAGACTCCCTTGCAATGAGGTGGTTAGTCCTTAACTTCAGAATGTGGGCAGAGATGCTTTAGTCTTCATCAGCCTGAAGAAGTTCAGAGTGGGTTTGTCCTATCCATATTCTCTCTTCCTTCACCTGTTTGCCAAATGCAGAGGAGCCAATAAAGTTCCCCAAGAACATAAAGGATGGTCATGCCACAGTATGAAATGAGTTTGGGTTCCTGAATGACTGTGCAAATTAGAACCCACTAACTTACCCCACCCCTACCCTCTCCAAGCAGCACTGCATTGTCACATGGATAAGAAATCATTGCTGGGGCTGGGGTTGTGGCTCAGTGGTAGCGCGCTTGCCTAGCATGTGTGGGGCCCTGGGTTGGATCCTCAGAACCACATATAAATAAAATAAAGGTCCATTAACAACTAATAAAAAAGGGCAGGGGATGTGGAACCACCTGATTTACATTAAAAAAAGAAATCATTGCTGACTGTATTAAACCAATGAGATTTGGGAGCTGTTGGTTACAATATTTATCCTATGCCAACATATCCAATGCAAATCAGACATTCTTTTTTCCTTAGCTTCTACTGGAACAAAGATTCTGAGGTATTTGTTTACACTGAGTAATGACAATGTAGTGTAGTGAACACTAGCTTTGAAGTCATTCAGAACTAGATTCAAATCTCAGACCTCTCACCAGCTATGCAATTTTGGGCAAACTGCTTAACTATTTTGAGCTTCTGTTTCTTAATTTAAAAGTGGAAATGTTAGCTGGGAGCGGTGGCTCAAGCCTGTAATCCCAGCACTTAGGGAGGCTGAGACAGGAGAATCGCAAGTTCAAGGCCAGCCTCACCAAGGGCGAGGTGCTAAGCAATTCAGTGAGACCCTGTCTCTACCTAAAACACAAAATAGGGCTGGGGATGTGGCTCAGTGGTCGAGTGCCTCTGAGTTCAATCTCCAGTACCAAAAAAAAAAAAGTGGAAATGTTAATGCTAAACCCACAGAGTAGTCATGATGATTAAATGAGATCACATAGGGAAAGTGTCTGACACGTAGTAGGTGCTTATTAAAAAGTAGCTGTTGTCATTACAGGGAAGCCCTGGCACTCTACCTTACACATAATAAGGACTGAATAAACAGAAGTCTCTTGTCTGCCATTCCTTCCCACACCCTGATAGCATAAGGGCCAGCGTGGCTTGGCAGCACCCTGTCTGGATTACTACCCTTCCAGCTCCCTCCTAGCTGGTATTTTCTTGGCAGTACCTCCCCTTACCTTATCTTTAGCAATGAGTCCATGCTCCATTCTCATCATATTCCACATAAATGCCAAAGCCCAAATTGAAACTATTCTCTACTGAGAACTTGTCTTTAAAATGTTTTGTGAGATGAATTATGTTCCTCTTCTAGACTCATGCCTTCATGTCCACCTACTCTGGAGTCCTTGGAGCTGACTCCTTTGCCTAGAATGGGCCAAGACTATGTTACCTCCTCCACTCCTAGTGCAAAGGGACCAAATGTGGATTCTTCAAGTGTCAGCCAACATACTGCCATTGAATGTTGCAAAAAGGCATGCCTAAGTCCTGCAAAGAACTGAAGTTGCCACCACTGCAGAAACCTAGTGTGTGTTAGGGGATGCCCACTGCAAAACAAAAAATCCTATGGCAAGGGGATGCTTGGATCTATGTCAATGTGTTATGACCCTGAACAGTGATCCAGAAAACTAACTTCACACCCACCCACCTCTGGGAGGTAGAACAGGCAGGACAAATGTTTCTTGTGACCTATTTCCAGCCCTCCTAAATCACTTCCACTACCACACAAAAAGAAAAAAAAATCATATGTATATATGTGTGTATATATATGTACATGCATATATGTGTGTGCATATATAAAAAGTTCAGCTATTTTTAATTCTGTTCCTCCAATGTTGGCCTGAATCTCTCAACTGTTTCTCCTGTTTCCTATATACTGGAGTTTTCACTAATTTAAGACTCTTGTTCCCTTAGGCCTCAGGCTGAAGAAGATCCTGAGGTAACCTTTTCCATGGGCTATGTTGGTAGGTATCAGTGAGGAACATGCTCTTGCCAAGGGTATGGAGGGCCTTCCCTCAGCCCCTGCAAACCATGACCAGCTCTCTCTGGTATTTCCTGTTGTTCTTAACTATGAGGCCTGTGGGCACATGACCCCTCCCCCAATCTAGACTATTCTATCTTCTGTGTAAAAACCACTGGGCCTTAAGCCCTTGAGGAATCAGAGTATTGGATTCAGCACAGGAAGCACATCCTAGAGGTCTCCAAGGCTTCAGGGCTGATCACTCTGAGCTGAGGCTGATTCAATGATCCATGGACAGAAAACTTTAAAAGATGCTATGGCCCCTTATCAGAGCAGGCATCTAATAGGAGCCCTTTATAGCTTGAAAGTTTGGAACAAATGCTCCTGAACCTATCACCTAGAAGGTAGACTGAATCTATTTATAGCTAATAGTTACTGAGTGTTTGGTAAATGCCCAACCCTGCTCTAATCACTTTATGAGTAATTATGCACTGAATCTGTGAAACACCCCTATAAGAAAGGTACTATTATTATGCCCATTGTATAGGCAAGGCAACTGGGGCACAGAGAGGTTACACAGCTGGAAAAAGTTTGAAGCTAGACAATCTTTCTTCCAGATCCCGCACTCCTAACCACTATGGGCACCACCTGGCTAGCATGACTATGCATAGACAGACTCCCATGGTGCCCTCTACCTCCTGAGTTAGCCATTCTTCACTCAGGACCTGGTTTCTGATGCCTGGATGCTTTATCCACCTCAGAGAAAATCCTAATATTTTGCTTTAGTAAGATCTTGCAACAGTGTAGCTTTAAGGCACAGAGAAGGGAGACCCTCCCAAGAATATGAAGCAGGCCTGGTGAGGGGTAGCAAAATCAAATATCTGAACAGTCAAGCAGCTATTACAGTAATGGAAAAGCAGGAGAGAATCCCCTCTTTTCCTCAGGCAATACAACTGCTGCCCCATCCTCCCCTACAAACACACATATGCACACACTCACAAGCACATACTTCAGTGTTTAATTATTTCAGCAGAAGGGAACAGCCAGCCTGCCAGAGAAAAGATTGCTTGTTAGTGAAGGAGCTTGGCAGATGTGCCCTCTAGCTCTGCTTTTGAAAGAAGCAAGAGCACTGGGGGCTGGGTGACCTGCAGAACTCCCTGGGCTCAGTGAGCACCTCCAGAGAGCACAGACGCTGGCATGATACTTGGCTGCTCTGCAATACTGGCTCATTCAAGATGCTGTGAGCACAGCTTTGTGGGGAGCCTCCTGGGCTTTCATTCTGGAACCTTCCTAGTTCAATAGAGATATCCAGAAGAAGCCTCATTCCCTGTCAACTCTGTTTATTCTCCTTCTTCTCAACCAGTGGGCTACCTGAGTATAGAGCTCAGTCTACATCAGTTTCCTAGGCTTTGACTCCTCTACATAAATATGTATTCTTGATGACCCTTAGCGCCCAAAGAATAAGCTGGCTAAACAGTGAAGCAAAACCTTTCCATACTGCTTCTCTCCCAATGGCTCACCATCCTGTGTAGTTAGAACCTGTCTACCACACATTATTAGACATCTATTTATCTTGGAAATTGGCACCTAGTCTTCTTTCTCTTCTCTCACACTTACAGGCACATTGTCTCACATGTATCTATGTGACTCAGTTTACTCATTTATAAAATTAAGATGATACTGCCTTGCATATCTCCTAGAAATTTTATTTTATTTTGCTTTTTCCAGTGCTGAGGATCTATCCCAGGGCCTTGTGCGTGCTAAGCAAATACTCTACCACTGAGCTACATCCACAGCCCCTCCTAGAAGTTTATGAGAATCTGATGAAATAAAGTTCTGAATGCCCTGGTCAAGTACACAAAATGCTGTATGTGCTAGAGGACTTGCTGATCTTGCCCACCAGTCTGTTAAATTCTCTTATGCCTGATGGTTGCTTTCTTAGAGCCCAGCAGAGTGCTCTGTACATAGCAGACACTCAATAAAATGATGCTTCATGAATTCAAAATATAACTGGGAGCATAGCTTTTTGGACTGCAAATAATTGTCAAGCCTCTGAAATCACAAGGTGCTTCACAGCCCAAGCCTTAGACTAAGCCCTTCCCATAGATCCCAAGAGCAGTGTCAGGTGACACCAAATAACGCTCATTTTTCTTCCGTGGGAGTCAGTCTACACTGAGCTCTAAGGAGACTGGGTCAAGGTAGTTTCCTCCCCACCCCATATTAATAACAAGGAGGTAGTATGAGGTAATAGGTAGGGCCACCACTGTGATGGTAGGAAACATGGAGACTCTGGATCCTAATTCACTTTAGATCTTTTTAGACCCAGTCAATGTGAACATAGTGAAGGAAGAAGGCTGAGTGGGATCATTTCAGTCCAGCAGCAGGCAAATGACCTAAGACTTAAGAGAGAGGAAATGATTGAAGGCCCACAGATCTTTGGGACCTTTGAGGCCACCTCCTTCATTTTATAGTTGAGGCACAGAAGCCTGAATTAATTCATATAAGGTCACAGAACTGAAAAAGGACACAGCCATGACTTGAACCCAAGCAGCCCAACTCTCAGACCAGGGTTCATTCCCTACCATCCCAACTAAAAGTAAAGGTC
>PVHX01032092.1:0-14271 GCA_004024805.1 Geosciurus inauris | reverse complement strand
TCCAAATCCATTCTTTGGGCTCACTGGAAAGTTTTCTTTGCAAGGTGGTTGGTTGAGGTATGCATTAAAGGGATGGGAGAAAAGACATCTATATCTAAACTATCTGTATTTTTAATCTACTTGTGCCTGAATTTGTAGGACCATGTCCTAAAGGACAATTCCCTAGCACCTTTAGAAGTATCTCCAACTTGATCTAGTACAGTTTTGAATGAAATGTGTGACAGAGATATCTCTTTCCTCCTCTCTGATATATAAATTAGAGTTGATTTGCTGTGACACTTTGAACAAGCTTTCTAGTTTCTCCGGGTGTCAATAGCCTCATTAATAAAATGAAAATTAAAGTCTCTAGCCTACTTCCCTCAGAGGGCTGCTTGAAGATCAAGAGGAGTAGAAGAACATGATCCAAAGCTCTTTTCAGACATTTTAGGACTTCCATACTGTGTGTGAAATTAGTTATCCTGATTCTTACATAGCATCTACAGGCAATACCACCCACAAACATCCAGCTGCTCTTCTCCCTCAGTGACTATAGTCTATGGAGTCACTCCTAGGACTAGGGTGGAGTGAGCTTGGGGTCCCTGGCATGGGGCTGAAAATAGGGGATGATGGGCCAGGGCAGAGACTGCAAAGGAAATGGATCCTAGGCTGCTGCCACAGAAGACCTGATATGTACTCATACACATTGCACCTAACCTGTAAGTCTGTGGCTAACCTCCCTTCAGACCTCTAGTTTCCCACAAATTCATTCATACCCACACATTACAATAATTACCAATAAGGACACATGATTTGTGATTTTATTGCCCATCAGTACTGTCTTTTTACTTTAAGTGGGGTTCCTTCCCACAACCCATACTTGGCAGAGGGGAATCAAGGTCTGTGGATCTCTGGAAATCACATTGTATATTTTTCTTCCCTAAAGATAGCTACATTTTAGAATTTATGGCTCAGCACTTAGTTTTGAGTAAGAATATGATACTGAGTAAGCCCTATCTCTGCAACCAATTCATTAGACCCTCTCAGAGGGGCTTTCTTCTTTTGTTTATTCTGTTCTGCACCATTTAAGGTTGAGTGATATTTCTAGATGCCACATCTACCTTAGACTAAGTCAATTCTCCCGTCCACTTCCCTACACAGCTCTTTATTCTAACACCTTGATAAACTGTGTATCTCATCTAGGGCAGAAAAAATGTAGACTGTACCAACAATATTCATTAAGCAAATATCTCCTCTGTGCCAGGGCCTGAGCTGGACACTGGAAATACATCACTAGGATTTAGTCCCCACCCTCATGGAACCCACATTCCAGCAGGAAAGCAAAGGAGGGGAACACTGGGGGATAATGCTCAGATAGATGGAGGCATATGGGCAATATGAGAACTAAAGACAAAACTTCTACCAAGGATACAGGGTCAACTTCCTAGAGGAGATGAACATTGAATCAGACCTTGAAGAGTGAATTGGATTTCATTAAGAATGGAAGGGAAGGAAGGTAGATATTCCAGGATACCCAGAGATGGGGGGAAGCCCAGAAATAGGGAAGTACATGGTATATTTTGGGTCCCAGTGACTCAGCCACTACAATTTAAACATGGGTGTTTAAGGGGAGATATGGTTGAATAAGTAGGTGGAGCTTAATTTAGAAGAGGTTTGAAGGCTAGGCTGAGGATTTTCCATAAAGCTTGTTTATTTCTCCTTCTGGAATCAGAATTGGTAATAGTGGTAAAAAGTCTCATAGCTAGTTCCAAGTAGTTTTAAATTGGGTTTTCAAGCCTTGACCACAGGTTTATCCTTTCAGACCTTGTCAAAAATTCACTAGCCACCTATCTCAGATTTCCTGCTACTAAAATTATCTTCCTGTCTTTTGGCAGGTTCATAAGGACAAAACTGTAAACATAAAAAACATATTCATGTGACTGGCTAGATTACCTTGGATAATCCACTTCCCTTCCCCAGATTTCAGTTTCCCCTTCATGTGAATCAGGATGATTGTAAGGAATAAATAGAATAAAGGATATGTTGTTGCCTCATGGGCAATGGAATATATATGCAAAACGAGTTATTATTAAGATTATTAGAATTAACAGTTTTACTAATTAGGAAACTTATTAGGATTAAGAGAGTTATATCTCTTCCAGTCTGTTTCTGAGACTCTACAAATTCTGATCTAATCTGTAAGACTAAATTTTAAAAAATGTTTCATTTTTATTGACATATAATGGTACATATTTATGGGGTATCATGATATTTGAATACATGTATACAATGTGCAATTATAAGATCAAGATAATTGACATATCTATCACCACAAAAATTTATCATTTCTTTGCTTTAGAAACATTCAAAATCCTCTCTACTACCTATTTTGACATACACAATTAATTATTGTCAACCATAGACAATGGTGTGCTATAGAACCTTAGAAGTTATTCATCCTATCCAACTGTATCCTGTACCTTTTAACCATTCTCTCTCCACCTCACTCTCCTCCTCAGGCTCTGGTAATCAGTATTCTACTCTCAACTTCTTGAGATCAACTTTTTAGGTTCTGCACATAGGTGAGAACATGCTGTATTTGTTTTTCCATGCCTCACAGAGTTCACTTAACATAATGCAAAATACCACATTCTTAAATCAAGCTAGCTTGATCAATTAACCAAACAAAATCCATGCAGTGGGAGAACTTAATTTCCCACTGTTCTACTCATGACTTGGCCACTGGTTTTCTATGTGACCTTAGAAAACTATTTTCCTTCTCTATGCCTCATTTTTTTTCCTGAGAAAATGAGATGAAATGATCTATATGTGGCTTCTCAAATTTAACATAAGTCTTTACATAAAACCAAAAAGATATAAATGAAATCATCTTTCTTATTGATTCTCAGGAAACCTTTATATTGTAAATGTCAACCCATTGCCATAATATTGCAAATTTCCTTTACTAATTAAAGTTGGAGATTAGTCAAAGTGATTAATCATTTACTTCACAAAGGTAATAACTTTTATTTAGCATTTTCCAGGATTCCTTATGCATATTAATATATTAAATCTTCTACAACCCTAAGGGACTAGGGGCTCTTATCATTCTCATATTCCAGATGAAAAAAAAATGAGACACTGAAAGGTTCATCTGTTCAGTGTCTCATAGGCAGAGGTGGGAATCCATTCAGGGAAGGTGGCTCTTAACCACTGTTATCCACTGTAGATTTGTTTAGATATGTGGGCCCTGATATTGAAAGTCTGGTATGATTTATACACAGCAGCTGGAGGGAATCTAACCCGTGTGTAGACTAAGACTCTGAGAATGTATTTTAGGGAACTTCTTAACAGGCAAAGTGGAGCTGGGGAGCATTTGAGGGCAGGGTTTGGAGATTTCAGTCCCCAAGCGATTGCTCTCATGCAGCCCAGCTCAGTAGAAGAAAGTTGAACTTCCTAATAGCCAATCACTGGAGGTTCATCGGGGGGTGGGAAGGTTGCAAAAGAATGAAGAAAGAGCATGCTTGGACACCTTCCAGGCAGGCTGTGCAGTTACATGTGTTCTACAGATAAAGGTCTCAAAAGAACCAAGGAGGATGGCAGGGAAAGCAGGCCCAGTAAAGGGAAGAGATTTGGGTGGAATGGTTCTGGCCTATGAACTTGTCCTATTTAGAGGCCATTGCTTCTTTCTACCCAGGGTCACCCTACTGCAGCCTCCACCCTCCAAAACCATCATCCTAATGGCTTACATGAAGAACTTTAGTCAGGTTTTCGATCAGATAATGATGTCTTTATTCCTAGGGCATCTCATGGCAGCTGTCAGTCATGTGAGCAGTGCTTACCATGTTTCCCCTCAGCAATGGTTGCATTCACTACTCTTCTTGAGGTGTCAGGTTTACTGTGATTTGTTTAGCCTTAGCTAGGGAGAGTATAAAAATGATCAGACAGTGCCTGTCTCTCCAAGAGTGCTGCAAGCAGCATATTTTAGGAGGAAGAGGCTCTGTGACAGGGAATCTAACAGTATCCAGGGGAAAACAAGGATTGCAATGACATTTTGGGTGGAAGTGATCTGTGAGGTAGTGAATATTCCACTTCCAGTTTGGGCTTTTAATTGCTAGCTCAAAACATTGCCTTTATCATTTGGGACTTGATGTTTGTGATTTTGTTCTTTAGGGCCATTTCTAATGTGGATCTTTGTTTCTGAATTGGAGCTTGACATTTTATTTCAGACCAATTTTTTAATTCCAAAGCTAATACTTACCTCCATCACCTTTGCCTTGCCATTCCACACAGGATGTAAGCACATGATCTTTGGTCTTTTATTTGCATACTCTACTAGTCCTGACTTCATTGGCGGGAAGTGACTGGCCAGACCTGGGCTGTCTTGCTGGCTGCCTTCCTTGCTGGACTCCAACTTATCTCCTATGTACACAGCCCTTAGAGTTCAGAGGCCTCTGCTGACTTCTGCCTAACCTCTTCCTCTCAGCACCCAAGCCCCCCTGGTACACACAGGAGCAGAGGCAGGCTAGGAAAAAAGAAGAGGGCCTGGAGACAGGCTGTGAGAGGCTCAGAAGCCCAGTGTGCCTTCATTCCAGCCCTGTCCATCTGCTGCTGTGGCCACAGCACAGAAAGGACAACTAGGAAGATAGAAAGTAAGGCTTGGTACTTTGTGGGCAGTGGTGTCATTAACTGTGACACCTAAGATGTCTCGAGAGATGGGAGAGCTCACCCAAACCAGGTTGCAGAAGATCTGGATTCCACACAGCAGCGACAGCAGCAGGCTACAACGGCGAAGGGGCTGTAAGTGGGGTTTATTTCTGTGGGCTTCAATGTGGTGGTGATAGAGTGGGCATAGAAAAACAAAGGACACCCGATATCCACCCCCACCTTAACCTGAAAGTTGGAATGGATGAACAGCTGAATGAAATAACTGTAGGATAACAAGCAGCCAATGTCAGGAGAGGTGAGGAAAGAGAGCTAAGTATAAGGATTATTCTTGACCATCTTGATCACAGGGATCTTTGACTAGAAACTTCTCCTTCTCCTTTTGTATGTAAAGCTTATTTGTATGTTTCATGTTTGGAATTTGAGGTTTCTAGTTTGGGACTGTTCAGTGCTATCCTGGAATATTTTATTTTGGTTAATTCTGTGATGTGTCTGGAAATTGGTCTTGTTTGATTGTGCCCAGGTGAAATAAGGTGATGGTTCCTGGCATCATCTCCCACTGGACAGGTGCTGGATACACTATCATACCATCTCATTGGCCAGCATCACTCCTCCCCTTTGACAGGCTTCTTCTAAGAAGTCTGTACCTGACTGGGCTGGAAAAGGTTGAGTGTCATACTCTCGTATTGCCTTCTTGACACAATATAGACTCTCTCTGCTCAGAGGATTTGAGGGAAAAATATGCAGTCTCTCAGGACAAGCCTACTGATGCAATGTGTTTGCTTTGAAAATTTAAGAAGGAGCAAGGACAAAGGATAAGTAAACAAAACCTGTAAATGAACTTTTAAAACTGTAGTATACCGTTTTCTATAGATAACAGGGGACAATTGTGTACCAAGGTGTTTTCATCCCAAGTATTATGGCTCAAGAAGCCAGAAGGTGGGTAGAGATAAGGCAGCTGCGAACTGTGAGACCCAGACATCTCAAAGACCATATGAGCAGGCTTCCACACTCCTAATGCTAGAGGCATTCTATCCCTGCATTATTGGGGGAGCAGGAGTTGCTTAGAGAATCCAGGCAAATATTGTGCATTAAATATAGTGTGTAGGATGTAAGGTGTGGATGGAGGAATAAGAAAAGACAAAAACCAGTCTCTATCTACTCTCAACCAGCAATTACACTCACTCATCTGGATATCTAGGAGCCTGGATGAGACAGAAATTCATTCCAACCATTCCCACCCAGTTATTATTTATCCTGTGGAGTTTATCTGGCAAACGGCAAGCCACTCTGAATACAACAATCCTCCAGAGTCAGAACCTTCATATTCTGGGGAGCTCTTGTCTTTCAGGTTGGAGAGAATATACATTCATCACCTGATATAGTCTCTGCCCTATAGAAGATATAAAATCAATATGTGCTCACTTTAGTTCTGAGTCTCACTTTCCTCAGCTATAAAACAGAACTAATACCTACCTCCCAGTGTTGCTGGGGTGATTCACTGATTCAGAGGTTTGGGATCTAAGATTGGCTAGGTTTCACTACCAGTTTTGCCACTTCTTGCCTCTGTGACTTTGGGTAAATCTCAACCTGTGTTCCTGTTTACTTACTTGTAAAAGGAAGTTACTAATAGTATTCTTGTGAATATTGGATAAATGAAAGCATGCAATGTGCTTAGAAGAGTGTTCAGCACATAGTATGCACTCAATTAAATGTTATTATTTAAACAAGAAATTAGTTGTAGGGTATTATTAAACACCACATCCCCAGCATCAAGTCCTGGCTGACACATAGCAGATGCCCAGTAAATGATCACTGCTACTTCCACTGTGCCATTCACCATAACCATCTCTGGAGCTCTGTGTACACAGCACATTTACTCTTCAGTGATCGACTGAATTTTGCAAGAACATAGATGCCAGAAAATTGGATGATGGTTGCCAAGTTCTGCCCCAGGCAATGTCTGCCTCACTTCTGACTCTGGGGAGACCAGGCTATTTTACCCCAGAAAGATCTGAATCAGAAAAGAGTGCATGTCTTCTCTAGAAGACAGGCTATCACTTAATGACATTCTGAGTATTAACTGCATCAACATGTGTAAAGGGTTTGAAAAGCTGTGTATGTTCTTTTCTCATTCAACATTATGTTTATGTGAGCCATCTATATAATGGTTTTTGCAGCTTGTTTATTGTCCTTGCTGTGTACAATTACATTTTGTAAATATCCTGCAGTTTGTTTATCCATCTTACTGTTGATGAGCGTTTAGATAGTTTTTAGTTTTGGGTTATGAACAATAGTGCATTGTACATTCTTGTACATGCTGTTAGAGCAAGTTCCTCCATCTTGTCCTTCTTACAAGGTGTCCTAGTTATTCTTGGCCTATTGCTCTTGACCATATATTTTGGAATCAGCTTTTCAAGCTACACACACAGACAAAACTATTAGGAATTTGATTATAATTCAATCTTTAAATCAATTTGAGGAAAGTTAACATCTTTGTTTAGGCTTCTCTAAACATAGTATGTGTCTCTATGTAGTTAGTCTTTTTTCATGTTATTTAAGTGAAGTTTTATAATTTAACCTACAAGTTTTATAATTTAATCTGACTTGCATATCGTTCAAGTTTATATTCTTGCTGATTTTTGTTGCTATTGTAAAAAAACTTTTTAGAAAATTAAATTTTATGGCAGGTTGATGTTTATGTACACACATATAATTGTTTCTTGTATAGTGAATTTGTAACTAGAAAACTTTCTAAAATTTCTTATGAGTTTGGGTAGTTGGTATGTAAATGTCAATTTTCATTTCCCCCCCTCCAATCCTTTTGTTTTTTATCTCTTTTCCTTGTATTTCTACATTGCTAACTCCTTCCACATCTAACAAGCACAGTACAGTTTTGAATAGAAATGTTAATAATGCATATTCTTATGTTGATCCTGATTTTAAAGGGAGTGCTTTTAAATTTTCACCACTGAGCAAATTTGACTTTTTGGTAGACACCGTTTAACGTATCAAGGAAGTTCCCATTTATTCCTAGTTTGCCAGTATAGTTTTTAAAAGATGAGTGGATGAGGAATTTTATTAAACATGTTTTCTGGATCTTCTGAGATGAGATGATGATTTTGTATTTTAACCTGTTAATATGGTTCATTGCATTAGAATTTTTCTTATGTTGAACTAATCTTGCAGTCCTGGGATAAATACAAACTTTTAGTTAGTTCAATAAAATTTTGTTTAGAACTTTTAAATTTTGTTCAGGGAGGAGATTGGTCTGCAGTTTTTCCATTCTCATGTTGCCCTGTCTGATTTTGGTGTCAAGGTTACACTAACCTCATGCAATGAGGTGAGAACTATTATTTTTTTTCATTCCGTTCCCTGACAGTTAGTCCAAGGAACTATCTGTTCCTCAAATATTTGGCAGAACTTCCAGGTAAACCAATCTGGGCCTGGCATCTCCTTTAAAATTTTAACAGATACAATTACTTTAATAGTTAGGGAATCATTTCAGTTTGCTATTTGTACTTAAGTCTGCCTTGTTAACTTATGATTTTCTAGGAATTTCTCTATTTCACATCAGTTTTCAAACTTATTTGTATAAAGTTCTCATCTTTCTTTTAATCTGTAGTTATATCCTCTTTTTTTTTTGTTCTGGCATTATTTATGCTTTCTTTTTTTTCTCTTGATAAATCTTGCCAGAAATTTTCCTCTCCCCACCTTTGGCTTTCATTGGAAGGCAACCTATAATTCCCATGGAGGGATATGTATAGTTTTTTTAAAATATATTTTATTTTATTTATATGAAGTGCTGGTGATCAAACCCAGTGCCTTACACATGCTGGACAAGCACTTTATTACTGAATTACACTTCCAGACCAATATTTAACTGATACACAAAAACATAAAACTTGTACATATCATTGGGGTACCATGTGAGGTTCAATATATGTATAACATTGTGTGATGTTTAAATCCAGTTGAACCTATCTGTATCCTCAAATATTTATCAACTCTTTGTGTTGAAAACTTTCAAAATCCTTTCTTCTAGATTTTTGAAATGAGCAGTGCATGATAGTTATCTGTAGTCACCATATTGTGAAATGTAGTACTTTAGAGTTTCTTGCTCCTATCTAACTATACCTTATTGCCCATTGATCAAACTTTTTCCATCCCCATACACTGTTCCAGCCTCTAGTAACCACCATTCTATCCTTAACTCCTGTGAGATCAACCTTTTCAGTTTCCACATATGAATGAGATCATATAGCACTTATCTTTCTGTGCCTAACATATTTCATTTAACATAATGATCTCCAGTTCCATTCATGTAGTCACAAATGACAGGATTTCATTTTTAATGGCTGAATAGTATTCCATGGTGTATACACATATGTACATTTTCTTTATCTATTCATGAGAGATTGTTTCTATTTACTCACTATTGTGACTAGTACTGCCGTGAACATGGGAGTGAAAATATCTCTTCAGTATACTGATTTTACTTCCTATGGAAAATGCTGGTAGTGGGATGGCAGGATCATATAGTAGTTCTATCATTACTTTTTTTTTTTTTGGTACTAGGGATAGAACCCAGGTCCTTCCACATGCTAGGCAAGCACTCTACCACTGAACTACATCCCCGGCCCCTATATCTAATTTTGAGGTGATTTTAATTCCTATGAATACATATTAGTAGTGGGATTGATTGATTATATAGTAGTTCTATTTTTCATTTTTCAGGAACTTCCATATTGTTTTCTATAATGGTTATGCTAATTGACATTCCCACCAACAGTGTACAAGGGTTCCCTTTTCTCCACATCCTCACCAGCACTTGTTT
The DNA here is from genome assembly GCA_004024805.1 of Geosciurus inauris. Classification (NCBI taxonomy): domain Eukaryota; kingdom Metazoa; phylum Chordata; class Mammalia; order Rodentia; family Sciuridae; genus Geosciurus; species Geosciurus inauris. Next base: position 4,793 of record PVHX01032092.1, on the reverse strand, counting down.
TCTTTAGACTTTTAGGTACTAGCTATTCTAACTGGAGTGAGGTGAGATCTCATAGTTTTGATTTGTGTTTCTCTGATAATTAGAGATTCATATGCCTGTTGGCCATTTGTATGTCTTCTTTTAATAAATGTCTATTTTTGCTTTATTGCTCATTTTAATAGTTATTCTTTGTTACTGAGTTTTTGGAGTTCCTCATATATTCTGGATGTCAACTCCTTGTAAAATGTATACATTGTGAATATTTCCTCCCATTCTGTAAATTGCTTCTACACTCTGTTGAGTGTTTCCATTTCTATGCAGAAGCTTTTTAGTTTTATGTAATTCTATTTGACTATTTTTGCTTTAGTTTCCTGTGTTTTGAGAATTTTATCCAAAAAACCCTTGCTCATTCCAATATCCTAAAGAATTTCTCCTGTTTTATCCTAGTTGTATAATAATTTCAGATATTACATTTAAATGTTTAATCCATTTTAGTTGATTTTTTGTAACTGGTGAGAGATAGTGTCTAGCTTCATTCTTCTACATGTAGATATCCAATTTTTCCCATTACCATATTGAAAATACTGTCCTTTCTCCAGTGTGTCTTCTTAGCACCTTTGTTGAAAATCAATTAGCTATAGATGTGTGAGTTTGCTATTAGGCTCTCTATCCTGTTGCTTTTGTCAGTGTCTGTTTTAATGCCAATATCATGCTGTTTTGATTACTGTAGCTTCGTAATATGCTTTGAAGCAAAGTAGCATAATGTTGCCTGCTTTTCTCTTCCCGCTCTGAATGGCTTTGTCTATTTGTTTATTTTGTTTGGGTCCATATAAATCTTTATATATATTACATTATATTATATATATAAAATATATATATAAAATAAATATATATAAATATATATTTTTTTTTATTTATTTTTATGTGGTGCTGAGGATCGAACCCAGTGACTCACGCATGCGAGGCAAGTGCTCTACCACTGAGCCACAGTACAGCCCCCATATAAATCTTAAAATTGTTTTTTGTAGTTCTGTGAAGAATGGCATTAATATTCTGATAGGGGCCTGGTAATCCAGCCACCCGGGAGGCTGAGGCAGGAGGATTGGGAATTTAAAGCCAGCCTCAGAAACTTAGCGAGGCACTAAGCAACTTAGCAAAAACCTATCTCTAAATAAAATATCAAAAAAGGCTGGGAATGTGGCTCAGTGGTTGAGCACCCTTGGGTTCAATCCCTGGTACCAAAAGAAAGTATTCTGATAGGAATTGCATTGAATCTACAAATTGCTTCGTGTAGTATGGACATTTCAACCATATCAATTCTTCCAATGCACGAACAAGGGATGCTTTTCCACTTATTTATGTCCTCTTTAATTTGTTTTATCGATGTTTTTATAATTTTCATTGTGGAGACATTTCACATCTTTGGTTAAATTTAAGAAATTTGTCACTTTTATAAATCGTTTAAAATAAACAACTTTCCTTTTTGATCCTTCCTGTAATCTTTATATTCTATTTAGCCCCCATGGGGATAAAGAGGCTTTCAAAGCTAAACATCCCTTTAGTTTTTCCAAAAGGTTTCACATATTTATTACTGAACCATCCTACCGATTATAGAGCATAGAGCAGAGAGAATAATCAGATTCCCAATAAAAAATATCCTATTGTCCAGACAGTGGTGACTTTTTTAGCTTTACATGATAGTGATGTTGATACAGCATAAATATGTTTTTTTAGTTATAAAACCAGACACTTCAAATTTCCCTGAAGACCTCTTTTTGTCTCTCACCTGGGCTTTTGCAATTCCCTTTGGGTTACACTTTAGAGAGTCTCTCTCTCTCCTCTCCTCACCCCTCCCCTCCCCTCCTCTCTTCTCCTCTCCCAGTAGTAATCACTGTTATTAGTACTAAGAGTTTATTAACAAATAAGTGTTTGCAGGTAGGGGACTGTTCTCTGGTCCTCTGTGTAAATTAAATTCCAGTTTTTGGATTGCACAGTGGGCCTGTGTCTTGGGGCTGTGACCATCAGAAATATTTCTATTTTTTCCTTGTCTATAGCATTCCCAATCTATTTCCCTAAAGTCCTCTCTCCTGTTGACTTTGGCTTTTATTTTTCCCCCTTGGGAAAGAAATGAAGACTGGAAAGGGCTGATGTGGGATAGATTTCTCTTCCTCTAGAGAAGAGATATTATGAAGTTTCAAAATTGCCAAGTCCTTCCTTCTGGAATTCAGTCCTTTGTTAGGGAGAAGAGCCTGGGAGGAGCTCACAATGGCTATACTTGCCAACTTCCACCAGTTTCACATGGGAGTTTCCTTTTATCCTTCCCATAACAACCTGTGGAGCTCTTTAAAGAAAATGCTGTGGAAGTGTGGAGAATTCTAGGACTTAAACTTCTAGGAGCTTCTTACTCTCGTGCTAATCTACACTCAGCCTTCAGTAATTTGTCAAAATTACTATTTAGATATTCCTATTAGCCTCTTGGCATTCAGCGCCTTCTGCTCCAGGGAAGCAAATCTTTCTTACTGTCTCTATCTAAAAATGCTTGACTCTTCACATTTCAAGGTAGCGTTTTTCTCTATTGCTTCACTTCTCTGATGGGTCCGTGAATGTCATTGAATTTCAGTTTGACCAAATTTTCCCTGTAAAGTTGAGAGCAACAACTTCCAAGATTTTGGAACTCCAATTGGAAATTTCTTGGTTCTTTTCTAACCTCAAAAATTTGACTTTTTTATTGATGTTTCTCAAGCCACTGTTGGCTTAGCTTTACCCATATGTTTACCATTTTACTTGCTCTTCATTCCTTTGTACCTCTTAGAGCCCTTCTTTCTGTGACTATTTGTCATGTTTCTGAAGTACATCTCATAGAACTCCTCTTATTGAAGATATGTTGGTAATAAATTCAGAGTTTCCTGACATTGTGTTTATCACATCCTCATTCTCAAAAAGTTTTTTTCTAAGTACATGATTCTGGGTTAATAGTTATTTTTTCATAGGTCTTTAATGCTATTATTCTACTGTCTCATTTTTCATTATTGTTGTTGACATGTTAATTGTGAATCTAATTATTACTCTTATTAGGTGATCTTTCTGTTATCTCTGATTGCTCTTAAGACCTGCTTAGCATTATCATTCTTCAATTTGATTATGGTTTTTCTAAATGTTACTTCTTTTTGGGCTTTTTTTTTTCAAGTTGGTTTTCCCTAACCTGAAGACCGATGTCTTTCATTAATTCTGAAAAATTCTGTCACATATAATTTATTTAGATATTGCTTCTACAACATTCCATTTTCTGTGTAACTATAGTTAGACCCATGGAAGACTTTATCATTCTAATAATATCTTTAAATTTTTATTTAATAGTTGTATATCTTCTTATTCCTATGGTATGTTCTTTGTAATTTCTTCACATTTATTTTCCAGTTCACTAATTATCTCTTCACCTCTAATTTGCGGCTTAACTCTGTATAGAGGTTTTAGTTTCAATACTTTTTATTTTAATTTCTACAAGTTTTGTTTGATGCTTTTAAGAACTCATGTGTTCTTTTTTTGATGGTCTCATGTTTATTTACCATACTTTTGATTAACTTTTCTTTTTTCCTTCCATCCTTTTTGTATTGGGGATCAAACCCAAGGCCTTGTGCTGGTGCATGCTAGGCAATCACTCTACCACTGAGCTATAGTTTCAGCACCATGCCCGTCTCCCTTTTTCATTTCTTTGAAAGTATTGCACATATTTATTTTATAGTATGCAATAGTTTACAATTCCAATTTATCCATTGTTCCTGTGGATTCTTGTTCATATAGGTTTTCCCTGTGTGTGTGTGTATGTGTGTTGTGCTAGCTAGATATTCCTCTTACACAGGTAATATACACTGCATCCCAAACTCACATGAATGCAGGATGTGGTTAGAAATTCTTCCCACTTTGAGCCCACAGAGTTTTGTTTACTATTTTTTGTACATGCTATCTCCTAAAGCCCACATTCAGTGTCCCACAGAAGAAACATTCACTTTGCTACTCAATAAACACCCTATATATGTGTGTGTGTGTGTGTGTGCGTGCGTGCATGCGCATATATTCATGAGCTATATATAGCTCATGAATTTAAACAAAAATCCCTTTATAGACCACTATTTTTTATCTATTGTTGTTTAACAAATTACCCCCCTCCAATTTCATGGCTTAGAACAATATACATCTATTATCTCATAGTTTTTGTGGGTCAGAAATCAGTGCATAGCTTATCTGGGTCCTCATTCTCAAACTTCCTAAAAAGGCTACAGTCAAGGTATTCTATAGAACTGTAGTCACCTCAAGACTCTACTGGGGAATCTTCTTCCAAAGTCACTCACATGGTTGATGGCAAGATTCAGTTCCTTACAGAATATTGGAATGAAGCCCTTAATTTCTCACTGGCTGTTGGTCAGAGACCTTCATCAGCTCCTTGCCACATGGGCCTCTCCAGTGGGAGCTCCCAGCCTAATAGCTGACTTCCAATGAAGAAAACCAAGGAAAGATTAAAAAAAAGAAGCCAGGAGCGGTGGCTCAAGCCCATAATCCCAGCACTTAGGGAGGCTGAGACAGGACAATCGTGAGTTCGAAGCCAGCCTCAGCAATGATGAGGCGCTAAGCAACTCAGTGAGACCCTGTCTCTAAATAAAACACAAAATAGGGCTGGGGATGTGGCTCAGTGGTCGAGTGCCCCTGAGTTCAATCCCCAGTACCCAATAAAAACAAAATGTTAATGAAACAGTCCAGCAAGAGGCCTGGTGATAATGAACAAAATAATAATCCACATGAACTTTTATTGTCCAATA
>PVHX01032091.1:0-14271 GCA_004024805.1 Geosciurus inauris | reverse complement strand
ATTGCAAAACTGTGGAAGCAACCCAGATGTCCTTCAATAGATGAATGGATAAAGAAACTGTGGTACATATACACAATGGAATATTATTCAGCAATAAAAGAGAATAAAATTATGGCATTTGCAGGCAAATGGATGGAATTGGAAAGCATTATGCTAAGTGAAGTAAGCCAATCCCAAAAAACCAAATGCCAAATGGTCTTTCTGATTAGTGGATGCTGATGAATAAGGGAGGTGGGAATGGGAAACATAAGAGAAATAGAGAAACACTGGACGCGACACGGGGGACGTGGGGAGCAGGAAAGGGGAATGGGTATAGTAAAGATGGTTGATAAATATATATATATATATATTTATTTATTTATATATATATATATACTGTTCATTGAAAGTGTATATAAAGATGTTTAATATGAAGATTTTAATCTGTTTATAATTTTGTGCAAAGTTAGAAAAATTATGATTGTAACAATTTTTTTCTATTTGCCTCAACAATGTTTTCAGTGAACAGTGTGTACAGCTTCTCAAAGTTTGTTTTTTTGTGTTATGTTTGATAACATGTATTAAAATGCAATTTTTGAGAAAAAATTAAAAAAAACTAAAAGAAAAAAAAGATGAAGTAATAGTTGCTATTTCCACAATAGTAAGCTATATTTTGATACTTTCCTATTTATTCAAATTTAATTTAGCATTTGACAATTTTTTGATTGTATGTTTCAATGAAATGTGAGCATTCATTTGAAATAAGATGATCACCTTATAATAGAGCATGAATTTATTTTAAAACCTCCTTTTCATTGCGTTATAAAAGTCTCATGTACTGCATTTTCAAGTGTTGAATTTTAAGTGTACTAATATGAATTCACCCTTTTGAAATATGTTGAATGATAAAAGGCATAAAGTGCATCCTAATTTAAAATACAAGTGGATATAAAAGATAATATTTGTGAATGGAGTTAAAGGCTTGTGAATAAAACAATAGAAACACATTTACCCTAAGGCTGTGCACCTCATAGTCTGGATCATTTCACCTCATGTAAGGTCTATTTCTTGAATAGCTTTTGCATGTAGAAAGAAAAATCTGCAATTGACTTCAAATATGTTTTCAAATACCACATATATTAAACGAGGAAAACAGTGCCACAACCTTTCAATACGGGAGACAAGAATCCACATCTAAAAGTTATTTTTAAAGACTGTGTATAAAAGATAGTATAAATTGATAATTTATCTAGAAAATGCAATTAAAACCCCCAAATCAAGATAAAATATTTTATGCCAACTTAGAAACTTGAGTGTGGTAATTTTAAACTGCTTCTTGACTTGTAATATTTAGAATAATCTCAGTTCCAGCTCTAATGAGGAAATTTCTTTCATGTATCCCTGAATTCTAAGTGTAAAACCTCTACTTCTACACCTGGCAGAAGTGAGGAAGTGCTCCCTCTCAAACACAATTCTTGTGTCAGATTTATGTCAAAGGAAGTCAGCTGAAACAGAAATAAGATGTCCAGTTTCATAGCATAATATCCAAATCATCTAAGTTTCAATAAAAACTCACTTGCTATATCAAGAAAGAGAAAAATCTCAAAATGATTGAAAAATATTGTCAATAATTGCCAACTCAAAGATGAAAAAGATCTTAGAAGTATTTGACAAAGATCTTAAAGCATTTATCAAAATGTTTCAAGAGCAATTAGAAACACCCCTGAAACAAAAAACTGTAATATTATCTTAGAAAAAAGATGAACAAGAAATGAAAAACATAAAGAAACAAATGAATATGATAGAATTGAAAGATATAGTAATTGAAATAAAAGACTCAACGTACACACAGAGGAACACAATGAGTAATACAGAAGCAAGGGTCAGTGGATTTTCCACCATGTAAGTATACAGCTGAAAGACAACAATCAATGAATCAAGAAATAAGCCCTTAGCAGACACCAAATCTGATAGCACCTTGATCTCGGAATTTCCAGCCTACAAAACTGTGCTAAATATATTTTTGTTGTTTACAGGCTACATAAACTATGAAATTCTATTGTAGCAGTCCCAACCAAATTAAGACACCTTGAAAGTACTACAGATAAGCAAAATGGAACACTAAAAAAATTCTAGCATGCTACAGAAAAGAAGGAAAAAGAAAACAACCAAAAAGAGAAACAAAGAAAGAGAACAAACAGAAAACAAAATCCAAAAAAAACAGGCAAATCCTTAATATATCAATAATTATATTAAATATAGTAAACTATATATATTATTTAAATTATAGTAATTAAAAAAGTAAAAAGAAGAGATTAGTTGGTAGAAAATATAACCCAAATATATGCTGTCTGCAATAAATTTACTTAAAATTCTGCGATATCAATATAGATGCATCTCAATTTACAACTAGGTTACTATCTAACAGCCTATCGAATTAAAAATATCATTAAGTCAAAAGTGCATTTAATATACCTAGTCTTTTGAATATCACAGATTAGCCTATAAAATAGCAGTGTGAGAGATAATTTTGGTGATGATAAAGTGCCTTATCTTGGCTGTATCAATATCAATAACCCAGTTAAAATATTGTATTATAATTTTATAAGATGTTAAAAAGTAAGTAAAAGTACCAACTATCTCTCTGTATTGTTTCTAAGTGCATGTTTATCAGCAATTATCTCAAATAAAATATTTGATTCTAAATAAAACTTGTACATATGTTTATAAAATTATTTTAGACTGAGACTCCTTATCTAAAATACAAGGGACAGGGGTGTTTCAGATTTTGGAGTTTTTCAATTTTTGGAATATTTGCATAGATTTTTCAAGTTGAGCATCTGTAACTAAAAAGTCTGAAATTTGAAGTGCTCCAAAATTCAAATCTTTCTGAATATCCTTTTTGTGCTTAGAAAGTTTTGGATTTTTCAGCATTTCAGATTTTGGGTTAGAGATGTTCAAACTGTATATTAATAATTAAAAGATTTATGGTTGTGGCTGATATCTTACCATTTCATTTGATCAGTATATATATTTTTTCATACTTTAAGTTCATTCAAAAAAATCTTTATTTTTATTACTAAAATGAATTGTGATGATTAAACTAAATTAGAAAGTGAATGTTGGTTAATATTGGCACCAAAATTTCTGCCAAAAAGCAAATAGTGCAGGTCCCTGCAATGTAGAGCTCAGTATAGACTTATATCAGTCTGATTCTTGAACTGAGTAATTAAAGTGTTTTTCTTTTTTTCTGGAATAGAATTATATTATTGCTTTAATATTTTAGAAGGATTTTATTTTAACCTTTTTTGTTGCAAATTCAAATAACTGGGATGTGAGTAGTCAAAACATCAGCTTGGCATTCATGCTATCTACTAATAAATCTGTTAGTACATACAGACCATAATGTTTATGGAATTGTAGCAAGCAATAGAATGGGCTTTCTGGGTTTCTTTTTTTTCAATAATAATAATGATTGAGTTAAGTATGGTTTGCATTTCCAAGCAAACCTTTCATGTTGTTTAGATACTTTACTTGGCATATCAATTAAAATATATCAATTACCATCATTTTACATATTTTTATGTTATTTCATATATGACTGATAGAACCTAAATTTTAGAAATATAGTCTAGCTGATGTTATAAAATTGGTAATTCATTATTTTTGTAAAGTTTTTAGACATTTACCATCACATATGATAATAAAGTGATTGTGAAAAAAGGTAATAATTATCCTAACCAAGGTAAGTGCTTGGATAGGTTACGTCTTACCATTTATCTGTATTGCTGTATTTACTTACAATTCCCTTTAATCTCAAATCACCATATTTAAGAGTCTATCTTTTACACTGAAAAAAAAAGTATCTAAAATTGGATATTTTTCTGTCGCAGAATAGTTTTAGTAGAAGCAGAATTATCAATTTGAATATTATACTCAAATATAGACTTTTCTTGTAATAAACAATTTTGAAGGATACAAACATACATTTTATCACATATTTTATCTTGAATTAATCAATTTTCTCTTTTTTTAAAATTAGAACTATTTTTTCTTAAATTCTAACCGTAGGATAATTATAATTAGGAGGAAATTACAGCTAACATTGTATTTCCTCTCTCTCCCTCCCCCACCATCTCTCTCTTCAAAGAATAAGGCTCAACTTCAACAATTTATTTTGAAATAAATATTTAATATGGGAGATACATGGAAAGATTATAGAAATTCTTGCTCAAGGAAATTAAATTATGATTAATTAAATAATATATCCTAAGATGCTTATTTCTTGTAATCTGAAAGATATATTACATAAAATGCTAAAGTTACATTTGATGATAATGTAATTATACATACATAAATTCTGCTTCCTCTGTATCACATATCAGTTTACCAACAAGCTAACTAATTTTTTTAGTTGGAGTAATATATGTAAATTACATATTCATATATATTTATATGTATGCACACATACACACACATATACACACATATGTGTATACATATGTACTTTGTGTATATATGTAAATAATATGTATTCATACATGTTCATAGATTTGTCACCTACTCTAATTTTAAATGCATGTATATATAATCAATATACATAGTTGAAAATATAAGGTATAAATAATACACATTTTTAGTAGACACCTGCAGTATTTATCTATTACTATAATTAACTGAGCCATTCATAAAGAAATTAAATGAGCTAAAAATTAATTATCCATTACATAATTAATTATGAAGAACAAAGAAGCAATTTTGCAAATATAACTACACAGAGCAGGTAAAAATTAACATGCATGGGTATTATATCGGGCAAGTATTTTTTTACCATTCTCTCTTTTTTTTTATGTGACACTCAAAGAATTAACTTACTAAGGTTTAGAAATGTGACACATTGAAAATAGAACAAGAACTCACAATATAGAAACCACTGACCAAAATGATACTTTTCCACTTCATGTCCCTCTTTTATTCCCACATTTATTTCCATTTATTTTAAAGTCTCTCTCCTTGTTGCTTTTTGTCCTTTTTTTTTTTTTTTTTTTAACTTGGCTAACTGAATCATCCAGGAGAATTATTTGTGACTTTCAACAACTTTCAAGGACCTTGGACTTCTTTTTCCTTTTTCACAGCACCCTGCCTGGGGTAAGATCCTTTGAAGACAATGGGAAACCCACATCAGAGGTGATTAGTAGGGTTCAGAGCAAACAAGAATAGCTTCCTAACAAAGGCATTATATTTTTCCACAAATACCCACAGCCTGGAGTGTCACAACTCTTTTTAAAAATCCAAGTTACTTACCTATTCAAACGTTTTAGTCCCTGTCCCTTAAATCCAAGTAAGCCTGTTTGTTTGATAGCTTAGAACAAATCTCTCATTGGGTCAAATATTGAACTATGAACTTTTTCTCTCATGACTTCTCTCATAATTGTGAAACTATCTCTTCATGTTATCCTTCATAGAATACTCTAAAGGACTCAAAATGTTATAACAGAATGAAATGGAAAAGGGACCTGTTGACAAGCACAAAAATGACAAGACACATACATTTTTGAGATGACTGCTGAACCTGACAGCTGACTGAAAGCTAATCAGGCAAAACACCTGTGCTGATGCCAGAGCAAAGCCTGGCATAGGAGAAGTGCCACTCTCATAATTATGGGAAATTGAGCAGCATGTGGTAATAGAGAGAGGACACCTCGATGTTCTGAATCTGCCTCTGCTGAGAAACCCTGCATGGCTTTGGGCAAGAGAATCTTCTTCCAGGCTATTTTATAATGAAAGAGAGCTAGAGAACATTTCTGTTTCCTTCATGAATTCTATGATAAGACATGTCACAGAATTTACTTATCCAATTGTTTTTATTGTTATCACTGGTGATAGAGAATTGTTAGCATTTAAGAAGAAGAAGCAAAAGTAGTGCACAAAGAGCCATTAAAAAATAAATGGAAACACAAGATACAAGGCAAAAATAAATACAAGACATTCCTTTGGAAAGGTCACTAACATGAAAATGAAAACTGAAAAGTGGAGTAGCTGGAGCTAGCTGAATGTTCTGTAAAAGAAGTTACTGATATGGGATGGAAATGTCTTCTTGTACTTCACATATCATCTTGTCATCTGTAACTACTTTTATTTTGAACTCAATAAAATATTAAAGAAAAATATTATTCACTGCCAAACTTGTCATGATATTTTAATAATATTCTTTTCCACACTAAACAGACACAGGAGTCTTGAATATTTTCTTCTTATCTGTCTTTTCAACTATTTTTATTTCTAATTGCTTATGATGAGAAACTTGTGATTGCTAAGACTCTTCTACATCTACTGTACCTTTGGATGACTTGGAAGTCAAACATAACGTATTAAAAGCATAAAGCTACAAAAGTTGGAGGCCCCATTGAAGCATTTTGCTAACAATCTTGATTTTGCAGAGGGAATACCAGGGATTGAACTCAAGGGCACTCAACCACTGAACCATAACCCCAGCACTATTTTGTACTGTTTTCAAGAGACAGTGTCTCACTGATTTGCTTAATGCCTCAATGTTGCTGAGACTGGCTTTGAACTCTAGATCCTCCAGTCTCAGGGTCCTAAGCTGCTGGGATTACAGGTGTGTGCCCTGCACCAGCAACATTTTACTAATATTTCTATAAACAGAAACCACAGCAACCACATAAGTTTCACAGAAACAAGCCAGGAGTTAAGTAGCAATGTTAAGACTAACTGGCATTAAATAATATATAAATTAATTTATTCAGTGCAAGACAAATTTCAGAGATATTTTATTTCATGAATAACGTTAGTCCAAGGAAAATCTATAAATACAAGCAAAGTCTGGAGAAAAAAAATATATGAGGAAAAGATATTTCATTTGGGGGCAAAAATGTAAACAAGGGAAAGGAAAACTTTATGAACCCTGAAACATGGTAGAATTTTGCACTACCCGAATTAACACAGTGGTTTTAAGAAATACCAGTTACTAGCTGGGTGTGGGGGCGCAAGCCTGTATGTAATCCTAGCACTTAGGGAGGCTGAGAGGAAAATTGTGAGTTCAAAGCCAGCCTCAGCAATGGCAAGCTGCTAAGCAACTCAGTGAGACCCTGCCTCTACATAAAACACAAAATAGGAAAAGGGAGGTGGCTGAGTGGTCAAGTGCCCCTGAGTTCAATCTCCAGTACCAAAAAAAAAAAAAAAAAAGAAATACCAGCTACTTGATAATGAGTGTGACATGAAGAATAGGTCTGAGCAAATGAGATATTAATTTCTGTCTGGCAATTTTCTTTTTTATTTTTTTCTCCAGTAAAATAATTGGTTTATGAGTCAATGCTTTCCCAAACAGTAATTAATGAGAAATACTTGAGAGGAATTCTGAGGAAATCATATTAACAGGTTAACTATGGGAAAAAATGTGTTCACTGTTTCTCTTATGAAATCAATGGCTAATTATTTAATGAAAAAAAGGATGAAAAGGAAAAACATACCTTTTTGAGCATGACATTATCATGTTGGCCTATCTCACTATCTCAATAGGAAGTGGAAGCAGGCTATAATCATGTCATCTGAATGTTGTTAAAGATATGAATTATATAACTAAAGAAAGATTAATTGAACATCAGAGAAGTTTGTCACTTCCAACCTTGAAAATGTTTGTCTTAAACTGTTGTATTGAGATTTTTCATTCTTTCTTTCTTCTTTTTTAGTGCTGGGAATTATATGCTAGACAAATAATATACCACCAAGCGACAACCACAACCTAAAAAACATTTTTGAAGATCCTGAAAAAGAAATCTATTTTTCTCTGATCCCGAAAAAGAAATCTATTTTTCTCTTTCAAGTGACACATTTGTTTCATTGAATTTTAAATATGACTATATTAATAAAATCTGAAGATACATTTGAAGAGTTAGGGAGAAAAATTAACATTTGTTATGTCTTTTATTTTTTAAAATATAAACACCAAAATAGAAAAGAAAAATGTAAAATATTCTTGAAATTTATTGTTTGACAATTCCATGTCTTCTATGAATCAAAGATAGCTAGGAAAGGCTGGAATGAATAGCACATGGCTAATTTGAAATTGCTGAGTGTTTTGCACACAAGTCAATCAACACATGTCAGTGAGTGATAAGAACATCAGTGAGTGATAAGAACATTTTACAATTCACTCAGAAAAACAAAAGAAAGCTATAAATAAGATAAACATAATATATTAAAAGCAGAAAGCTGCAAAAGTTGGAGGCCCCATTGAAGCATTACATTATTGCAGTGTAATTCATTGTAACTTTTCTATTTATTTTCCATTCACTATTTACTTAGTTCCAGTTTCCAATGTAGTTTTTGAAGTGTACCCTTAGGTCTTATTACTATTTTATAAGTGAGAAAAGTGCCACACAAATAAGTGTACTGAAAAGAAAGATACTATTATAAAAATTGTAAATTAGTACACTTTGCCAGATACATAAAAACTTGTAATCTATTTTGAGGATTTAAATAATTTTTGGACTGTATTTCAATACAAATGCCAGTTGCATGGTTAAGGAAAATTGAATGGAATTAGGAAATTAACTATCCAAAATAGTTTCACCAGCAGTAGTTGAGCCCCAAATTAAAACTAGGAAAGTTTCTCATGGGGAAAAAATGACCAAGTGTTTATCCTTACAAAGAAGAAAGAAAAAATTAGTGACAGATGGAAGAAAGAAAGAAGAGGAGATTATTGTCCTATTTTTAGTTATTTCTATAGGTTTATTTAAAATAACAAGCATATCTTTGAAGCTGCTAAACATGGGTATCATCAATACTAACTTCTTCAACATATTTTGCAAATAAGAAATCATAAGAAGGTAAGCTATTAGGGAAGGATAACCTTTAATTTCATTCCTTATTGTTAAAAATAAATATAGAATTTGTTCTAACTTTAAGGGACATCTAAGGAAGCTATGTGCACTAACATTCAAAAATGTTTCTAAATGATAGGTGCTCTGAAGCAAAGCATCTTTGTTAGGAAAGATGCTGAAATGCTCAAGGAAGACTGTAATTACACCTTAATTAATTATACGTGTAGAGCTACCATGTAGGGATTGTCCATCACCAATTATGCTTTTTCAAATTCTTACAAAAGCATTCATAGGTGTTTATGTGAAAAATCCTTGTATTACTTGAAACTTAAGAGGAAAGGGGTGGGAATTGAGTCACCTACGGAATAGTAGTTTAATGACGTGGACTGGAGTCACAAAAAAAATATGGCAATATTCTCACACAATATTTTTCCCTTTTACCAATAGCAAATCCATGTGGGAAACTGAATGGCTAAGAGTGCTTCTGTGGGAAAATATCAGTGGTTTCCAGTAAAAGATATGATTGATCCCAGATGATTATAACACTAACACTCATTTCTTATTCAGTTGCAAAAATCTTTATAGGTAATGTATTCTGTTTGTCTCCAAATATGGAATGCAGGTACTGCCTCAATAAATATACACACTCAATAAACATTTCATATGCATCCCAAATTTGATATGCACAAGTATGATTTTGTTCCTTGTTTTTGGTTGTTGCCTATTCTAATTGTTTAAGTGCTTTAGTGATTGTTGCTAAATTTGAATTCACTTCTTGCTACACTCTTGCCTTACCATACATCATATCATACTTAAAAAAAAGAGGAATGTAACATCACCAGAGAGTTCTTTTATATACATATGAAAATCAGACAAGTCCATATCAATAAATGGAGAAAATGATGTACAATTTATTATTTTTATCAGATACTTCCTTATTCGTTGAAAGAATTGATTTTATTCAACTCAAATTTTGTTATATCTATTGATCAATAAATACTTCATTTAAATACACACATAGGCATGTTAATTAAAATTAGAAAATTCAACACATCAGAAAACAAGAGCTTTTATTTAATTAAAGTTTTAAGAATTTTAGAGGAGATAGGATATTTCCTTGGAGTGAAATCAGAAAAAGAGATAAATACCCTTAGTGTCATTTGATTAAAAAAAAGAAAAAGAAAGAAAGGCTGGTAACTAAGAGTTGAGAATTAGATGAATTCAATGCAGAGAATATCCTGTGGAATGGATGCAACTGATTTGCATGTTTTATGTCAAAATTTAAGGTTTGGTAATATCCCACTCTAATGACAGGAACCCGTTGGTCATCTCTTCCCAAAGATCCTTGCTTACAATTATAACCAAGTGCACAGATTTTTAGAATCACAGTCTCAAATGAAGGGATTTGGAAATATGCATTTTGACAAATGCCCCAAGTAAATTTTATGATTGATAACATATGAGGAATACACCTGAACTTCAGAATAAGAAAACAAAATTTAGATTCATAGCTCTCCTGAAATCATCTATATTACTTCATACACATTTCTTTAATTAAACTTAGCAGAATTTTAATGAGTGTTAAGTTTACAAAGAACTGTTTGCTGGGTACTCTAGTTCAGTATTCGGTATCTTATTGTCAAGGGAGGTTCAAGAAATACTTTCTAATGCCTTTTCCAGCAGCAAAATATGTTGAGCATGAAAGAGTCCCATTTGTTTTTGTTTATTTGTTTTATTCTTAAAAGATACATGGGAACATAGTTTAATTGGAAAAAGCGATGAAGGAGAGTAATTAGCTATTCAAGCATATTGAGATTATCTCAATGGCTTTCTCATATGCATAATTTCAGACACTCTGTTAACCTAATCAGATGAGACACAGCTATGATTACAAGAGTCATTTATATTAAGAATGATTTTTTTTTCCAGAATGTCATAACAGGATCAATGGGAATAAGATATATGTATTTGACTTTGTCAATTGTATGGCAGTCTGGATTAACTATTTGTAGAATAAATTTATTTATATGGTGAACATATATCAATCTCCTAATAAAAAATATGCCCACGATTTAACTAATAGAATATTTACATTGCTTCTATTACATATTTTTATTAATAAATATATTTTGAGTGTTTTGCAATATATCCTAAATATAAATCAGCTGTATTGATAGAATATATTGATCATTGATTCAGTCAAGGAGCAATTTACCTTTATAATTTATGGAAGGGATATGAAATTTAGGGTCCATCTTCAAAAGAAAATGTCATGTAGTATTGAAATATTTCATTTTTATCCCTATGAAAACAAAGATATTATGCCCTAATTTTAGATGATCCACTGATGAGCACAGTAATCAAATCTGTGGAATTGCTGAACTGGGATGTAAAGTCATAGGACTTTGGAATAATGCAAGGTCAAATAAATAACCTAAGAGCCAAAAATATGCAATAAAGATGAAAAAATCCTGTGTAACATGGCATCATAACAATTTAACTACTATTCAAGAAAGTATATTACATTTATTCTAATAGAAGTCTTAGAAGTATTATACATTTAAATATATATTTATATATATTTGCACAAAAGATATTTTATTTATCAGCTAGCATTTCAAATTTTTATGTAAAAATGAAGGATTATACATATTTTAATACCCATAAATGTTATATTTTTCAAATATGGCATGGTAACTCACAAAGATCAGCAGTATCTAAAAGTCTTCATATTTTCATTGGCCATGAAATGCATTCTTTTTTAAAAACATTTTTTAGTTGTAGATGGACACAATACTCTTATTTTATTTATTCATTTATTTTTTATGTGGTGCTGAGGATTGAACCCTGTGCTTTATTTGTGAGAGGCAAGCGCTCTACAACTCAGCCACAACCCCAGCCCAGAAATGCACTCTTTTGCTAATCTGACATGTATTTTTATTCGCATTTTCTTTACTGATTCTAAAGATATTAACTTTTATGGTGAATTTCCTATTCATATGCTTTTCAAATTTTTCGCCAAAATGATTTCTATTATTTATTTCTTAGGTTGTTTTAAACATCAGAATTGTAGTTTTTCTTCATATATGTTTCTGTAGTTTTTATGGTGTTTTATCTGCCCTTTAACTTTCCTTATTGAACATTTTGCCATTCTTTGAAGATTTTTTCATATTTCCAAATATGCACATCAGTTTTATTAGTCATGGATTTCCTTTCTGACTCAGGAGACAAAAGGTACACAACTACTGTTTTTCAAGTGTTTCCCTAATATTTTCTCTAATTTTTATATGATTTAATTTGTTTTTACTTAAATTTCTGTTGGCAATTATCTACCTATACAGTGAAATGAAAAATCAAAAACAGTGTTTTGCTTTTCAGATGGACAATCAATTCATATGCAATCATTAATAATTAAATACCATATTTTACTAAATTAAAATGTAAACCTATTTCTCTATTAAATTTTATAAAAGATATATTCTGTGACACAAATCTAATTCACTATTCTTGTGAAAATATCATGGTAGAATCACAGTGGTTTTATAGAAAAAATTAATATTTTGTAAACTTATTCCCCCATAATTCTCATTTTGGTTTCATGTTTTCCTGTTTAATGGAATTGTGTATTTACTATTTAATAGTAAGATCTAGAAAACTATCCTCAGAGATAGTTGAATTTTCTTTATTTTTATATATTATGTTTTGAGGGTTGTTTTTTCATAGGAACATAATAAAACTGTTTCTCCTTACATTTTTAATGTCCTTGAAAATAAACTGCTTCCTTCTTGCAAATCATAAACATATTTTGTTACAATTAGTCCTCTGGTTCTTATACTTTTGGCTGCGCATGCACACAAGTGTTCATGTTGTTATTTGTATGTAGCTTTTGCTTAAGTAAGAGAAAAACCTGTTTTTCATATTTATCTTGTATCTTAAAAGTATCACCTCATTTAACTAATTGTGTTAACAAAAGAATATTGTTTTTTCTTAAATGTGCAATATCATCATCTTCACAAACAGATGAATAAAAATTTCCTGGAACTTCATTTCAAAATGTGTTAAAATTGTCTATCATCATAAAAAATAATAGGTAAGAAAAAACATTTTTGTGTTCTTTCTAAATTTAAAAGAAAAATGTTTCAATATTTCAAATTGCTTTCTGATGTTTTCTACTGAGTTTTGAAAATTAACTTTATCCTTTTTAATTAGTTTTCTTTCTATTCCTATTTTATTTAGTATTGTACTATGAATGACTGCTGCATTTTACCAATTAGCTTTTCAGAATCCATTGTTATATATATTCAATTTCTTTTTTAATTTTTTCTTGAGATTATTTTCCTGGAATAAAAACTAATTTATTATACTATGTTGTTTTTATGAATCACTAGATTCAATATACTAATATAATATTTGGCATATTCTCTTTGTATTTAGAAGGGACTATGAATTTGAATTATCTTCATTTGTTAGGATATTAGGTCTATGATAAATTCTAATTGTTGCTATAATCTAAAATATTTATAAGAAAATTGCCTTTCTTTTAATTGGCTAATAGAAATCAGCTATTCAAGCATTGTTGCTCCTGTCTTTGTTTTGGTAATGGAGTTCTATTGCATTTCTAAGCACTCCATTAATATACTCTCATTTTTTAACTCCTCTTGTGTAAATCTGTTAAATTATTTTTGCTAGAAAGTACTTTTCGCTAGATTTTCCTAATATAGTGCTATTATATTGTATACAATATTGTTTTATTTTATTTTTTATTCCTAGTTTTTTTTTCAAGGAGGGAACCCTTCCAAACTCATTCTATGAGGCAAGTATCACCCTGATTTCAAAACCAGACAGAGACACATCAAAGAAAGAAAACTTCAGACCAATATCCCTGATGAACATAGATGCAAAAATTCTCAATAAAATTCTGGCAAATCGCATACAAAAACATATCAAAAAAATAGTGCACCATGATCAACTGGGGTTCATCCCAGGGATGCAAGGTTGGTTCAACATACGGAAATCAATCAACGTAATACATTACATCAATAGACTGAAAGATAAGAATCATATGATTTTATCAATCGATGCAGAGAAGGCATTTGACAAAATTCAACACCCTTTTATGTTCAAAACACTAGAAAAACTTGAGATAGAAGGAACATACCTCAACTTTGTAAAAGCTATCTATGCTAAACCCAAGGCCAACATCATCCTAAATGGAGAAAAATTGGAAGCATTCCCTCTGAAAACAGGAAGTAGACAGGGATGCCCTCTCTCACCACTGCTATTCAACATAGTCCTGGAACCACTAGCCAGAGCAATTAGACAGACGAAAGAAATTAAAGGGATACGAATCGGAAAAGAGGAACTCAAACTATCATTATTTGCAGACGATATGATTCTATACTTAGAGGATCCAAAAAATTCTACCAGAAAACTTCTAGAAGTAATAAAT
>PVHX01032090.1:0-14272 GCA_004024805.1 Geosciurus inauris | reverse complement strand
GTCCTTTTTGTTCCTAAGAGTTTCATTTACACAAATTAATTATATTTTTAACCATTAATGACTCATATTCAACTGAGAAAATTAACAAGTGAATAATGATGAACTGTCTCTCATATATCAGCATTTTGTAACAGACTAGCAAAGTTTATGAATACAAGTTGATGTCACCTGCTCAATAAATATCTTACTAATATTTGTAGAAAATACCTTGGAAATTTTTTTTGCCTTGGTATGTAATTGCATGGATGTTGTGAACTAATATTTGAATGAGTAAATGAGAAAATGTGTAGCAGCCATCTGGGTGTCTCCCAAGCCCATCTGAGTGGATAAAATATCCTTTTCATTTGCAATTGGCATTTTCAGGCTCTGGTAGTTACTATTTGTGTTCCAGTTCCTTCAGAGCCCCCTATGAAGGCAAAGATCAGAAATCTTGAGAGACTATGGCTAGTTAAGGGACAGGAGTTGGTCAGAAAGGTCTAGTAAGGATGGGCAGAGGAATAGAGGATGTCATGGTTTGAAGGGGGACATATGGAAAAATTCAAAGGCGCTAATAGGAGTAAAATCAATGGTGGTAAAAAGAGGAAGAGTGGAGAGTTTGATAAGGGTAAGGTCTTAGATGGGCTAGTTTAAAGAGATCTTATGTTTCCTAAAGAGGCCATTAAATTTCAAATTATCTTTAGTAAAATTATGCTAACAAGGAAGGAAGCAGAGCTAGTGCTTTAGTGATAGAGCATATAAATAGTAAGACTCTTTAGAGGAACAGAATCAGAAGAATGAGAATTTTCCAGAGGGAAGTAAGGTACCAAAAGCAGCAACAAAGAAGGGAAATCTAAGAAAGATCTGTACAAACAAGATCTCTACAAAAAAGAAGTCTATAAATTACAAGGAACTAAAGTTTAACCAAATGAGATCTCGATGAGAATTTTTCATCTTCTAAACCAATGGTACCTTTCAAAGAAATCTTGTACTCTAACCAGTCTCAAGAGTATACTCAGAATTTCCAGAATCAAAGTCTGTCTTTGTCATACAATCATGGAAGCAAGGGAGTATTGTTCAAGAGCACTGGATGCCAGGTGTAGTGGCACATGCCTATAAATCCAACAACTTGGGAGGCTGAGGCAACTTAGTGAGACTCAGTCTCAAAAATAAAAAAATAAAAAGGGCTGTGGACTTAGAATAGTGGTAAAACACCTTTAGATTCAATCCCCCAAAAAGAACATTGGATACGGACTTGAAATTCACTGACAGATCCCCAATGAGTCAGGAGTGTGAATGGTATTCACAAAACTAACTTTTTTAGAGGTTGATGTCATTGAATTCACTTTGGAATGAAAGAATTCACAAGTAGTTTCTCCTTTTAAATAGATGTATAGTAATTCTAGTTAAACTGAAAAGATTATTTGATTTTATTTAGTTTTTACTTTTTAAATTTGTTCTTTTTAGATATACATAACAGAAGAATCTATTTTGACATATTATATGTACATAGATTATAACTTATTCTAATTAGGATCCCATTCTTGTGGTTGTACATGTTATAAAGTTTCACTATGGTGTATTCATACATGAACATAAGAAGGTTATACACAATGGAATATTACTCAGCCATAAAAAGAATGACCTTTTGACTTTTGCTGATAAATGGATGGATCTGGAGATCATTATGCTAAGTGAAATAAACCAATCCCCCCTCCAAAAATGTCAAATGATCTCTCTAATATGTGGATGCTAACACACAAGGGGAGAGGGGAAGAATAGAAGTTCAGTGGATTAAGAAAAGGGGAATGAGGAGATGGAAGGAGGCATAGGAATAGGAAAGAGTAGAATTAATCAGACATAACTTTGCTAGTTTTTTCTTTTTAAGGAGCGATGTTGAGAAGGTGAGGAACAGAAAGAAGATACTATCTTTCTGTATGTAGTCTTCCTTCCTAGAAGAAAAGTTCCAGTGTTTTCTATTGAGTATTAAAATATGTCAGTAGTATTTATCCTGAAAAGTAATGGGTGAAAGTTACTGGCAAATTATTCTCATTTACCCAGCACCTACACAAAGATTTATTGAACATTACATTTATTCAACCAGAGCTAAATTGCTTCTGGGCAAGAACATAATTCTGACCCTGAAAAAACCTTAAAGATTGTAGAAGTTTGTGGATGATTCCACATTTCTGTGGATTTAGATATCCACTGTTTTGTATAAATGCTGAATATCATAATATTTCTTTTACTTGCCACACTGTGTCTTACTTTCCATCTACTCCAAAAATCATTGCTGAGTTGAGGTAGTATAATAATGAGGAAAGAAACAAAATAAATTGAGTTTGAATCCAACTTTGACAACTGGGTTTATGACATTGTTTTTAACTCATTTGTCCATTTTAACCTGAGTTTCTTATTCATTAAAATAAAATATTTAGTCAATTTTCTTGTAATTCTATTGGCTCAAAACAAAACTAAGATGGAAACACATTTCCTAAAGCATAGAATAATATGGTGAATAGACCTTCCTGTCATAGGAGACTTTTGGCAACAGTCCCGAAGGAGAAAAATTATTAGGCTCACAAAATACCCCTACTTTCAAAAGGAAGCAACAATTACAGAAAACCACTCCAGGAAAGAGCAGATGGTGAAGAGATTTTCATGACTCACCAACCCAATTTACCCATATAGGGAAAAGATGATGAACTTGAGAAAGGTTTCTTGAATTGAGAATTCCTAGAATATTTCTTTCAAATAGGATAGTGCTTTGTTGGCCATGAGAAAACTATTATGGTTCTTACTGTTCCCTTCATCATGGGGGAGGGGAAGGAAAGCCAACGAAGAGGACTCCGAAAGTGTCTCTATTACAGCAATCTTCAGATCATTCTGTTTATAAAACTCTAAAAATAGTTTATAAAACTGAATATCCCCTTGCACATTTTAAAGGTGACATCTCTTTTCCCCCCTGAAATATAGTGAATACTGACATTTAAAAAGTGTCACATTACTCTTTTAAATGTATCTGGTGGAATCTAACTACCATACCAATATAATATCTATCATCATCCACTTAAAAATGTGCTAATAAACTTATCTTTAATAAAAATGTTTTATATTATGCCTTTTTCATCTTTAAATTATATTTCCATTCCATTTTCCCCAAAGAATTGTATCCTAATTCAGTATGCATTTATGTTATAATTCTTTTATTAACCACTCTATCATCCTTCTATATGATAAAGATGTATCTCTATAGACTTAAATTCAATTTTCCAAAACAATATCCTGTGACTTTAAGGCTGTACATATTTTTAAAAATCCTTTAGACTGTGTTATATCTACAATTATTATACTTGTTATGTTTGTTAAACCTAAATATGTATTTAGATTTTGACAAGTAATTATTAAACATATTCTGTGTGTTTTTATTGAAAATGAATATATAAATGAGATAGAGAGGTGAGTGTTTGATGATCCCTTGATAAAAAGTGAACTTTGGTCACCAGTATTTTGAGTTGTAGTTTTACTTAGCATAAATGAATCTTGGATACAGTGACCACTGGAATATGTCAGAGAGGTGTACTTTTATTTTGTAAAGTAGAAGAAGGACTACCATTAACCAAAAAGTGGAAAAGAAAATTGAAATGATTTGTCTATCACAGGAATAAACCCAGTGTCAAATCCCTTGTAAAGGTTCAGAATCTAGAAACTAATTCCATTAACACCATCTCTGCCCACATATCTCTAGGAAAGTCCGTGTGTACATCCAGAGGCCTACTCCAGTCTGAAGATTGGCATCTAGGAAATATGGGCAGTCTATAAGAAGAAAAAGGACAATCTGGCTTTTGGTTAGACACATTAACCTGCCAAAGCACCATCAAGTTTATCTCAGCATAGTCCCTGCCTTTAACCATTACACAGATATTCACTATAGCAATATCTGAATTACATTATTGATTCACACTGAATTTCCTAACATCTAACATCCTAGTTGTTCTTCACATATGCACCTTCAGAATGCCATTTATCCCCATCCTGCCCTGTCTCATCTGTTTTTATGAATTAGGTATAGGGCTGTCAATCCCTTCCCCAGACTTTTCCAGGTTTATTCACTGAGATCCACTATGTCCTATTATCTGATTCAGACCTAACCAAGACAGGCAACACATAAGAAACCCACCATCACTAGGACATCAGGAACTAGTCTTGCTGCCCTATGCCTGGTTTCTGGTTCACTTCCAGTGAGTCCAATTAGTCTTTCAGGGAAACTAATATCATTTTCACTGCTTCCCCTACACCAATTATGATCATTTGACTCCTACTGCTATACACCTCAATCTATAGACCTAAGAAAGAAAACATGTTCTTGATCCCAATATACTTGACTGAAGCCTTAATAAATTTGTCAGCCCATCAATACAATTGATATTAGGGATGAAGAGGCAGAGATTTGGGGGTCCTGAATCTATCCTACCATTTACTGCAATGTCTTAAAGTTTCCTTTCAACTTCAGATTTGTTATGTCCATCTTCTATAACTTCATCTATGTTGTGTAAAAATCTGAAAATAGACTGAATCTTAAGACAGAGCACTATAGCACATCATAGGGAGCCTAGCCTGTCTTTACTTTCACATCAATTTGCTTTGGCTGCTACTTTTAATTAGTTCTTAAACTCTGCTTTATTTTCACCTAGTTCATATTGTTTCATTCTGTCAATAAATATACATTGGGAAACTTCATCAAATGTTTTGTTGAAATGAATATTACATTTATTTGCATATATTCTGAGCAGCCACTCCAGGTAAAATAATCTAATTTCTATGCAGCTTATTAACTACTTACTGATTAACTACAATGTCCTACTATGTTAAGGTGATTTTCACTTTCAATTTCCGTAGTATTGAATTGGTGTGTAAATATGTTCAGTGTACTAAATGCAGTCAATGCAGACACACTTGCAGTGCATTGTAGTCAGTTCACTTAAAGGGTGTCATGATAGCCAAAAGAATAATTCCCAACCTAGCCAGCTGCTAGACCACAGCTACTAAAGTATAGTTCCCGGACCAATAGCATCAACATCATCTAGAAGGTTGTTAGAAATGGAAAGCTTTGGGTCTTTTCATAGACCTCCTAAATGAAAACTGATAGAAGCAAAGCCCAGGAATGTATGTATTAATAAGCCCTCCAGAAATTTTTTGAGATGTTTTAGTTTAGCAACAGTGTCCCAGAGGATATGACATCTGCAGGAATTGAAAGATGAGCAGCAATATGGAGGTGGCCAGGAGTATGAAGCATAGGAACGAAAACAAATTTAGTGATGTTGAGTGTAGTCCAAATTGGGGAAGCCTTGGACACCACTTTATGGAGCTTAGACATTATCTTTGAGAGAAGTAGAGGCCATTAAAGAAGGATGCCAGTGAACTCTCAGATTTGAGGAATGCAGGACCAAAAGCAAGGAGAATAGACAGGAGGTTCCTGAGATAGTTGAAGAACAACTTGGTCCTGGATTAGGTTTATATTAATTAGTGCAGATGAAGAGATCATTTTAAAAACTGCTTTTCAAATTGTTGCTGATAAAATATAATACAAATTATTACATCATATTGAATGTGTTATGGTTAGATATTGTTCTGTGGAACTTTCATTTTCATTTGTATTTGATTTCATTTTATTTTTGTTTCTAATGTTAAAATATTCTGCACAAACTTATGCAAATTGAATTAGCACTCTATCAATGAGGCCATATTGGGTTAATTATTACAAAATTGGGAGTAAATTCATCCCTCTATAACAAATATTTTTAAAAATATAAATAATTTCATTTATTGATTGAATAGATAATACTTTCTTCTGGTACAAAATTCAAGGCATTAAAGGGCGTCAACTGATTATCTTTTGCATCACTTTCTATCAGCCACCCAACTTCTCTCCCCATAGGCTGCCAAGGTTTTTAGTTTCCTGGATAGCCTTCCAAGGAAAGAAAGAGAGAGCGGGGCGGGGTGGGATATTAAAACTATAAAGTGTTTCTGTACTCTGTTTATGTTCTCTTAAAGGTATATACTAACAATTATTTTTTCATGTTAGTACTTAAAAAGTGTTCTCTTTTTTTTTTTTTTTTTACAGTTGCATACTATTCTAAGGATATACCTAAACCATTGAACTAGCATTTTAATTAAGAAACATTTTGTTTGTTTTCAATTTTTGTTATTACCACAGAAAAACAATGTATAACATTGTACACATGGCATCTCACACATTGTAAGTATATCTATAGGATATATTCCTAGAAGTAGAATGATTGGTCAACAGAGCATTTGCCATTTTAGTAAATATGGCCAAATTGATCTTCATAGAGCATTCTCAGCAATATAAAAGGATTTGTTTTCTACCCCCTGCATCACTACTCACTCAATACATCATCACCCTTTTTGATTTTCTAAGCAAGGAAAAATGATATCTCACTGTCATTTTAATTTGCATTCTTCCTTTGAATGAGGGTGATTTTTTCACGTGTTTCAGAATCATCTTTATTTCTCTTTTTGTACACTATTTGCTACATTCTTTACCAGTTTTCTCTAGTGAGTTATTGGTCTCTTCCTTCCTGAGAAAAATAGTTTACAAACTTGAAGTAACAACATGATTTTCTACAACAAAGGTTTTAGTGAATATTTGCTGTGACAAATGGATTCTAGTTTTAATGTTAAACCTGAAAATATCAAAACTAATCTTTGAATTGCACAAGAATGGTCTTTGCCCTTCTTAGTAAACAATCCTGGACAGGAATTCAACGTGATGACAAATCATAGAATAATTAAAGATTTTTAAAAATTGGAACTGGTATGTAAATATTTGCATTTTTTTCTTATCTACTTAACACTATGTAATACCTAGAACTGAGTCTGTTTTTTCAAAGGGCATATGTCAACTGACTACCATTCCAAAATTGATCAACTGAAGTAGGCTTATGACTTTTTCCTGCATTTCATTTTCTAGCCAAATCTGAAATAACCATTTAGAAGGTTTTAAGTTTCTTTCTTTCATTTTCTTATGAAAATCAAAGCTATACTTTCCCAGTCTTCAGGAACACTCATAATGGTTTGTCATTTGGCTTGCCAGTTTTATTAGTATCCTGAGATGTAATTTATCTAGATCAAGATAGTTAAGTATGAGCAGCTGAGGGCTCTCTAATCTCTTTACCCATCTTGGGCACTAGTTCCTTCTCATTACTATTTGTTCTTTTCTTTGCAATCAGAATATTATTCCTCTTGAAATATAAGAAATAAAACCATTAGGAATTAAAAGGTCTTCATTTTTAATTTCCCCACACCAATATTATACCAAAGCAGGCCTATCCTATCCAAGAATATTTTCTGGCTCCAAATATACCCTGAAGAGTCATTTTGTCATCCTAAACTTTTTTATACTTTCTTGATAGCATGCTTTTACTGCATAGTAGAATTTTAAATTTTTTACTTAGCAGTCTTCCACTGGTCCATTAAAACCAAGTGTAGATAATGATACTTTAGAGGAAGTTATGTGAGAACATCAGAGGCAATGTTATCATTATTTTTATACATACTCCAAAGAAAGCTCTGCCCTGCACACAAATACCATCCTTGATGGTTTTTTAATTTTTGTATGTGTGCAGGAGTAGAAAGATGGAAACATTTCCACTAGTTTTCAAACAACTTCTGTGTAAGTGAATGAATGGACCACCTGGTTACAAACCATATTGCCCAAGGAGTGGCTTTGATTGGCAGACAGAATACAGAGTAGAAACAGTAGAAGTTAAATGAGGAAGATTTGGAGCTTGCAAGTCACCACCCTTGGTGGTAGTAGGTAGTATTGATAGAAAATATCAGGTTGAGATTTCATATAAAATCAGAGGTGCTGTGCACTAGCAATTTGCAACATTTAAAACAGTACAATTTTCTAATAATAACTTTTAAAAAAGATTCAGCCACCTTTCTTGATTATCTCATAAAGCAGTTTCTATGTAGCTGTTTATTCATAAATATATGTCATTTAAAGATAAATATCATTTCCCTAAGTATGGAAATAAATTAGAATTCTGAGATTTACACTCATCCAATCCCAGATCTGCTATAGGTTATCCTGAGCCATGTTCTTGAACTTTAATGCACATGAAACAAGCAAAGAATCATGGTAAAATGTAGTTTCCAATAATACTGATGCTTCTGGTCTGATGAACCATGCTTTGTTAACTGTTATGTATTCTTAAGTAGGCAAATGGTCATTATCTATATTAAATATATAGCAGGAGATATATGGCTATGTCTTGGGGTCAAATGTTCATTCACACAAAGGTGGGTTCTCCATTTTCTTTCTCTCAGTGATCCTCACAACCCTCCTTTTTATTGGGTAGTAAGAGAAAATTGCCTCATTCTGAAGCAATCATTTAATTGGTCTCTTTTTAGGAGTTAGTATTCTTAGATAAATGGCCAGTCTTGCAGATTCCCGTACTCTCCTCCTGCTGTTGTCCAAGATGGCAGCTGGGTTGATATGTGAGGGAAAATTATGCAACATACAACACCTAAGGTCCCCATGCAGGTCCTTGTGCTCTCCTAGCACCCTGTGCTCTCTGAAACAGTGCACTTTTGTTGGCATTGTGAGAATCTACTCTGCTTACCTCATAGCTGTGAAGTTGTATTTTTATCAGCAAATGCTGTGTTCTGCTCACTAAACTATATTGGTTACTAAAAGGATCCTTAAATCTGGTAGTTACCACTGAAGAATACTTAAAATTCTAAATACATAATTATGACACCTCTAAAAGCAAGCATGAGTATCATTATGGGTAAGAATGTCTGCCAAGAAGTTACAGCAACATAAAATGACTCATTACATTTTTATTTGGTGGTGCTTGGGGGGGTGGGCTTAGTGTTTACAGGTAAAACATTCATGTAGCTGTGGGGAGGAACAAAAGCAAGAGAAGTTATGGTCATAATTTTTTGACTTTATTTTCTAAAATAAAAGAAATATATATGTATATACATATATATACACACACATATACCACATGCACATATATCATTTAACACTGAAAACAGCTCTTTAAGAAATACTTATATAAAGTTATTTTAGTACTTAGTTGCCATTGTAAGAACTTATACCAAATTAAACTTTTCCTTATATTTGATAGCTAAAAAGTTATCTAAATGACAGGTAAAAATTAATTTAAAGATGAATATCTCCAATGAAACTCTATAACATTCTGAAAAAAAAATTTTTGGTACCAAGGATTGAACCCAGGGGCACTTAACCACTGAGCCACATCCCCAGCCCTTTTTATTTTTTATGTTGAGATAGGGTCTCACTAAGTTCTTAATGCATTGCTAAGTTGCTGAGGCTGGCTTTGAACTTGTGATCCTTCTGCCTCAGCCTCCCGAGCTGCTGGGATTGTAGGCATGTGCCACCATACCTGGCTATATTCTGAAAAAAAATTTTAAGGAATGCTTAATATATTGAAATTCAGGATAAACTTGTGTTTTATGTGACTTTATATTTTCACATTAGTAAAACAAGTTTGAAAATAAAAATTCACATGATTCTTTCCTGTGAAGACATAACCCAACTTTATGCATTGAATTTGATACTTAGAAATATATTAAATGAGGTACATTAGTGCATACCTATAATCCTAGGAACTCAGAAGGCTGAGACAGAATGATCACAAGTTCAATGCTAGCCTCAGCAAATTAGTAAGGCCCTAAGCAACTTAGTGAGATCCTGTCTCAAAATAAAAAACAAAAAGGAGTGGGGATGTGGCTCAGTGGTAAGGGGCCCTTGGGTTCAATCACTGTACCAAGAACAAAATGCAGTATCATAGTAAAATTTCCTCTTGAATAAGCCATTTGTATTATCCTGAGGCTTCACATTCTACATTAATTTCTGTTATTGAAAAAATAGTATATTATTAATTTAAGTAACATATATGTATATATATATGTGTGTGTGTGTGTATATACCCCTATGTTATATAAGTACCCCTAGCATTTTAAAGTCAAATTAATTGATGTTACTATTTTTGACACTTGTACTTGACTTAAAAGTAACTTTTATATTCCAAGTATTTTCCAATTGCCACATAGCTACTCTTTTCCTATTCACATCTTTCTTTCCCTCATTTTTCCTGGCTGTCTTTTGAGTGCTAATGTTAGTGTGAATATACTCATGCATTCACATATTTTAAATACATATTTTACATATCATATATTATATAAGAAGATATGCATCTTGTAGAGGATACAGAACATTTTAATACATATCTGATACTTATTTTGAAAGAGAAATACCCTAGGAATAAGTTAACTGAATTATTACCTAATGTAAATGTGTTTAGCTTGATCTGTAATTTTAAAGCAATACACATAAAAAAGTAGAGCTTACATGTTTAATATATCTGAAGCAATGGTTTCTAACTTCTGAACATTTCAGTGCCTCCTCTGGACATAACGAATATTCAGCATTTACCAATCATAAGGACATAGTTAATAAAAGCAGCCTCAATTATTTAACTTTGACTACTTAACAAAGATTTAAGTTTACTAGTAAATAGCTCAAAATGCATTTATAGTAATAATTGATTATGTAATATGCTAGTTATTCAAATGAGGTTGATCTTCTTAGAATTAATAACTCTGTTAGCATTCAGAAGACAACACATGTAACCACTCACAAGAATATGTAGGATGCAACTAAAATTCTACCTGATGACTCATGAAATGGCAAAGATGTATGCATACTTTATTTAATATTCAATATTTTTGAGGGAACTTTTATGAATAACTTGTAGAGAAAATATAGATAGGTAGGCATCTCTGTCCTTTAAACTACTTGATAAAATAGATGATAAACAAAATTAATAATTTATGGTAACCTTTATTAAAACATATCTTATAGTATTAGCATAGTAATAAGCATTAGTGATTTACATAATTGGAGAGATAATACAAATACAAAATTATACACACATACACACTATACTTCACCGAAAACCGATGGTATTTGGTCATTATTCTGTGTATGTCATTAACACTGAAGTCAGATTTGTTAGAATAAGCATTGTTATTTTATTTAATTTAATATCTTCAATAAGTTAATTATAAATACAGGAATTAATTTTGCTTATGACTAGGTTAAATAGAAATTTCGATGCCATCGAAATAAAAGCAAATATTGTAAATGGCATTAGAATAGAGAAGCAAATGTAAAAATATTCTCAATTCGAATAGAAACAAAACAATCAACATGGTTACTAGATTAACAGCAAATGATCACTTAAGTTGCTTTCAATGTTTCACTAATGTAAACAAAGTTGGAAAGACATTCTTTGTAAGTCTCTTCATGAACCTATATGAGAATGCCTTGAAGTGGAATTGCTGTTTCTGAACTGGAGTATTTATATCTTTAGTTTCAATATATATAGCAAATTGCTTTTGTACCAGCAGTAAGAAATGGCATTAATATATTATTTTAATTATTATATCCCTGATTGAACAAATTTCCATGTTTTGGGGACATTTGAGTTTTTCCTTTTGAGTTGATATTTTATATTCTTTCCCAATTTTCCATTGGATTGTTTACTTTCTCTTACTTATTAATTAGTTCTCTACTTCTTCTGGATTCTAGCAGAATTCTGGATTATATGCATCTAAGACACGGACCCACATTTATTTTTTATTATTATTTTCTTTTCTGAGATCTTTGTTCTCTTTGGGTCCACATTTCTTATCTAAAACCTTCAGTAGAC
Source organism: Geosciurus inauris (assembly GCA_004024805.1). Lineage (NCBI taxonomy): Eukaryota > Metazoa > Chordata > Mammalia > Rodentia > Sciuridae > Geosciurus > Geosciurus inauris. Next base: position 2,522 of record PVHX01032090.1, on the reverse strand, counting down.
CAATGAAAGATTGTGTCTTAGCTGAAGACATAGAAATCTTAAGAATTATGAGTATACAAATTAAGTATGGCAGGCTAAATGAAAACCTGGTGTCCCAGATAAGACTGACATATTGAATAAATGAAAGAAGGGGAATTATTCTGTCATGTGTTTTTTTTTTATTGATTTGAGAAATGCTTACCTTTGCTTTTTTCTCTGTATGTATTTAAGGAAAGGCTGTTCAGAAGAGAAAACTTAAAGGTTTTCTAAACATGAATTTAATTCAATTTTTTACTTGATGGTTTGAATTTATAAGCTATGGAATAATTTAGAAAGAGTTTTAGATAATGACTATAATTTTGGTATAGAATCTAATAGCATAAAAAAGTTTTAATTTTATTTGAAGTGCATGTCAATCATGAAGTCAAGATTGAATTGTTCTTTGCTTTGCCTTTAATAAAAATTATCCCAACTACTGCTTAATGTTTACATTTTATTAAATAGTTTGTTAGAACTTGAAGAGCTATGTCTAATTACCATATGGATAGTAACTTAGTGATGTGCTGTATTGGTTTAAAATAATGCAATTATTATAGACCATGATTGAGATATGTCAGAATTCCTTTCTGTTGTATGTACCTCTCTATTGCATAGAATTCATTGTGTTCCCTAATTCCTTTGGGATATTTAAGGCAGTTTTTAGGAACAATTTAGCCAGAAACTGAAAACATATGATGATGATTAGAGTTCATCAGAACCACATTCAATCAATTTAAGAGCCATAATGTGTTTAATAGTACATTTGGAAGAGTGTATTAATAGATAACTTTTACTCAATGTTGTGCACAAGAAAATGGAAGCAAAGTTATCGATATTAAGTCATATGGAAACATTGACAATGAACAGGCAGACATTTATTCATTTGGTCATTCATATATCCAATAATGCAGTGATTCTCTATCAGGAATTATTCTATTCCCCAAGGAAATTAGGCAGTTTCTGCAGATATTTTTGGTTGTCACACATGAGGAAAGAGAAAGTATTACTGCTATCTTGTGAATGATGACCAGGGATACTACAAAGCATCCTATAGTATACAAGGAATAATGGTCCATCCCAAAGTGGCACTAGGTCTTAGATTGAGAAACTCTAATTTAAAGTAAAATTGTATTCCAGTCAAACTACTTCATTGTAGTTCCAAATCCTGGGATTCATAAAGTCTAATTTCACATTGGTACCATTTTTAAACAAATTTATAGAACCTATAGTACAGTAATTAAATATGCCTCATTTGCATCAGACAGAGCAGGGTTCAAATTTCAGATCCACCACTTGTTAGCTTGTGCTTTGGACAAGTCTTCTAACCTTTTGTGATCCTAGTTTTTTAGTCTGAAAAATGGTAATGTTTGCTGAAAGCTCTGCAGTAGAGAATGAGATTAATTGAAATGATTTATGTTCAGTGCACAGCAGAGTGTATGCACTTAGTAAGTTTTCAGGAAATGGCACCAGTTAATGTTACCTTTGCATGAACTAAATCATTTGATCCTGACCTAATTACATACCATATTTTATTGTTTTTAAGACAGCATTAATTAGAACATTCATCATTATTTTGTCACTAAGAAAAAGTGCTGCCAATTAGACTGTGACACACGATCATTTATAAAATGTGTCTCAATTTCAGAGTAGCTAATCTGTGGGAATAAAGCATGGATCTTAGAATTTATTATTGTAAAATTCATCAAGAAGTCTTTATTTTCTTAGGTGCAACTAAACAAGACTACCATTGACCACACTCAGCATCAAATCCACTCTGAAATAGGAATGGAGTTTCCTTGGAAGGACAGCCTTTGGCCTCTCTTATCAGTGGAATTAGAATGCACAGCAGTTTGTGCAGCATCCACAGAGTCATCCAAAACAATTCATTTTGTAGCACCTTCCCACTCCCAGATGGCAGCTCAGGTGCAAAAGAAGGAAACTCACATGTAGGTGCTGGGTCAACCCTGGCCTGGAATCCTCATGTGCCTCAGGAGCCACTGTCTTATACCATGCATACAATTTCTAAGATGCACAACAGGGACATGCTCATTTACAAGAGTTGCTGCACTTGAGGAATCATCAGAACTAAGGTTTTCCGTTAGGTATTTATAGTTCATGTATTATGTAGAACATCTGAGGAATGTGTAATTTACCAATAAGGGTCATTTTTAATCAATGTTACAGGTAACATAATTGGTATTTCAACTTTATCAGTTTTCCAGGGAGAGTAGAGCTAGAAAATTAATCAAAGATCAAATGCTTATGCAGAGTGAAAGAGGATATTGTTGACACTTTACTCCAAACAATTATCTATTTTTTTCATTCATTGTATAATTAGCAATACTGAAACTCAGAGGAGTTAGGTGACTTGCCCCAACTCATGGATTAATAAGTCTAGAACTAACGTGCTTTTATTCAGTTTGATTATTTCCAGCCACACTATATTATACTAAACCAAAAGTCAGAATACTATCATCTGAGAGTCAAATACAGCCCTCCACCTA
>PVHX01032089.1:0-14274 GCA_004024805.1 Geosciurus inauris | reverse complement strand
CAGGAGACAATAAGGACACCGTTGTTCTTAGAAAGCAGTCTTTATTTAGTCGAGCGCACTTCTTGCCTTCCAAGGTTCTCTTTGTTCTCCCCGCTTTTTCCCCCAGCCACCTTCTATATACTTTTTCATACAGCAGGAAGTGTTATAGAGCAGAGTTATAACCAATTAGCAGGAATAGCATTATCAAGCACGAGGGGAAAGCATGAGCAGAATACAGGCGTGTATCAGAGCAGGCAATGCCCACGAGCCAAGCATGCACAGTGACGTTGCCGCCAGCCAATGCTGTGCACTTCCTTAAGTTGTCCACCTGATTACTGCAAGTTTCTGGCATATAGCCAGGTTGCCATCTTGAAAGGGCAGGGCGGCTCCCGGATCCAGGGAGCTCGCTCCCCACAGGCATTTGGTTTTCTGAGATTGGCTTACTTCACTTAGCATGATATTCTCCAACTCCATCCATTTACCTGAAAATGTCATAATTTTATTCTCTTTTATTGCTGAGTAATATTCCATTGTATTTATATACCATTCATCTATTGAAGGGCATCTAGGTTGGTTCCACAGTTTAGCTAGACTGCATGTGTGTTGTGATTCTATATCACTTACAACCAAAGAAATGAAATGTTATCCTCCATCTGTGTACAATGAATCAAATTGCACTCTGATATCATGTAAACCTAAATAGAACAAATAAATAAATTAAAATATGAAAAAAAAATTTGTGCGTGTGTGTGAGTGTTTACAGGCTATATAGGAATAACACAATATGAGTCATATGAGTTGGTGGCAGAAGTTTGGGAGGAATTTATTAGCAAAGTTTTTGTCTTATTTGGATAGGGAATGAAGATGTTGATTCATTTTATATTTATTTGGCAGTACAAATTTAAGTGTGTATGTAAAAATATTATGGGGAGGGGCTGGGGTTGCAGCTCAGTTGAGAGCTCTTATCTAGTACATGTGAAGCACTGGGTTCAACTCTCAGCACTGCATATAAACAAACAAATAAATAAAAATAAAGGTCCATCAACAGCTAAAAATATTTTAAAATTTTGGGTAAACAATAAAAACAAGTGAATAATTAATAAATTACTAGAGAAAAAGGAAGGAAAAAATGGATAAAATACATACAGGAGGACCACACAGAACAAAGATGGCAAAATAAGTTCAAATAAACAAAAATTATAAATTATATGAATGGGTAGAGAAATTAAATGGTGGATATGAACAGATTTGATTAATACCTGCCTATTTGGTATTTTCAAGAAGAATATTTTAAAAAGGATGCAAAAATTTTAACAGACAAGAGACAATAAAATATATGCCAGATAACTACTAAAATAAAGCCATGAAGAAATGCAAATCATCAAAGGAGAATAGAAGATAAAAATAGGAGGAATTAAAAGGAAATGTTCCATAGGAAACAAAAGATCCCCCAGGAAGTCATATCAGTGGTGGTTGTGTTCCTATGAAGGTACAATTTCCAAACTTCTAAAGCAAGAACTGACAGTAAGAAGAGAAATTGACAACACCACACAATGATAGGTGATGTAACATATTTCTTTCAGAAAATAATGCCTCAAACTTCTAATAAACTTAGTTTTAAAACATGAAGTTGACAACTTTGATCTAATAATTTTATATAGGATTTTGCACTTGACAAAGAACACATTTTTTTCAAGAGTATGTTGTACTTAAAAAAATATGCCATATGCTCAAGAAAAGTCTCAACAATTTTCAAATAGTTGATATCATGTAAACATCTTCTCTGACCACATGCAATACAGTTAGAAAATAATTAGAAAGAGTTCAGTCCTCAAATATTTTTGAAAATGTTAAAGAAAAACTACATTTCAAAATAATGTATGAGTTGTAAAAGAAATAATTAGAGAAATTAATAGAATGATAAGCACTACATTTAAAAAAATGTAGCATTACAGTTAACCAGTTATCAGACTGAAACTTAAGGCTTTCAATACATTTGTTAGAAAAAAATAAAAGATTTTGAATACCAATCAGATAAGTAACCAATTCAAGGAACAAGGTCAAGGTCCATAAGGCAAACTGATGTATTTATTCTCAATTTCAAAAACATTCAGACATGCAGAATGGCAATTATCAAGAATACAAGCAACAATAAGTGTTGGTGAGGGTGTAGAGAAAAAAACAATGTATGTGGGACTCATACATTGCTAGAGGGACTATAAATTGGTACAACCACTATGGAAAGCAGTATGGAGATTCCTCAAAAAACTTGGAATGGAATCATCATTTGAGCCAGTTATCCCACTCCTTGGTTTATACCCAAAGGACTTAAAAATCAGCGTACTGTAGTGACACAGCCATATCAATATTTATAGCAGCTCAATTCACAGTAGCTAAACTAGGGAACCAACTTAAATACCATTCAATAGAAGAATGAATAAAGAAAATGTGCTACATATATACAATGGAATATTACTTAGCCTTAAAGAAGAATGAAATTATGGCACTTGCCGGTAAATGGGTGGAGCTAAAGAATATCATGCTAAGCAAAATAAATCAATCCCCTAAAACCAAAGGCTGAATGTTTTTTCTGATAAGCAGATGCTAATCCATAATGGTGGAAGAATGGTGTGGGAAGAATAAAGGAACTTTGGATTGTGCTGAGAAGAGTGAGGGGAGGGGAAAGGGTGGGGGGATGGGAAGAACAGTGAAATGAGATGGACATCATCACCCTTTATATATGTATGATTACACTACTGGTGTGACTCTACACCATGTTCAGCCAGAGGAAGGAGAAGTTGTGCTCCATTTGTATACAATGTTTCAAAATGCATTCTACTCTCATGTATAACTAATTAGAACAAATTAAAAAATAAAATTAAAAAAATGTTCAAAAACCATTCAGACACCATCTCTTTAAATATTGCTTCTCTCCCATTTTTTCTTGTCTTTTCCTGATGCCAATTAAAAGTCAAGTATCAGATGGCTGTAAGTATGTGGGCTTGTCTTTGTGTCTTCCATTCTGTTTCATTGTTCTTTATGTCTACTTTGATGCCAACACCATGCTGTTTTTGTTCCTATAGCTTTGTAGCATAATTTGAGATTGGGTATTATGATGCCTCCTGCTTCACTTCTCTTGCTCAGAATTGCTTTGGCTATTATGGGTCTCTTATTCTTCTAAATAAATTTAAGGACTGTTTTTTCTAGTTCTGTGTAGAATGTCATTGGCATTTTCATGGAGATTGCATTGAATCTATATATTGCTTTTGGTAGTATGGCCATTTTTACAACACTAATTCTGCCTATACAAGAACACGAGATGCCTTTACATCTTCTGAGGTCTTCTTCAATTGCTTCTTTCAATGTTTTACAGTTTTCACTGTAGAGGTCTTTCACTTTTAGATTAATTTTCAGGTTTTTTTTTTGAGGTCATTATGAAAGGAACAGTTTTTCTCATTTCTTTTTCAACTGAATTGCTGTTAAAGTATAGGAAAGCTATTGATTTATGAGTGTTGATCTTCATCCTGCTACTTTGCTGAATTCATTCATCAGTTCTAAGGAGTCTTCTGGTGTTTTTTTTTTTTTTGTCTTTTGGATATAGAATCATGTCATTAGGAAATAAAGGTATCTTGACTTCTTTTCATATTGGTAGTCCTTTAATTTCCTTCTCTTTTCTGATTTCTCTGGCTTGAGTTTCAAGAAGTTTAAAATCTGCACAGCAAAGGAAACAATTGAGTGTGTGCAAAAAGAACCTACAGAATGGGAAAATATATTTTCAGCTACTCTTATGACAGAGAATCAATATCCAGAATGTATAGAGAACTCAAAAAATTCAACACCAAAAAACCCCAAAAACCCAATCAATAAATAGGCTAAAGAACTAAACAGAAACTTCTCAAAAGAAAAAACACAAATGGCCAATATATGAAAAATTGTTCAACATGTCTAGAAATCAAGGAAATACAAACCAAAACCACACTAAGATTTCATCTCACTCCAGTCAGAATGGCAATGATCAAAAATACAAACAATAACAAATGCTGGCGAGGATGTGGGGGAAAGGTTACACTGATACATTGCTGGTGGGGCTGCAAATTAGTACAATCATCTGGAAAGCAGTGTGGAGATTCCTCAATAAACTAGGAATGGAGCCACCATATGACCCAGCTATCCCACTCCTTGGTTTATTCAAAAGATCTAAAATCAGCATACTATAGCAATACAGCCACTTCAGTGTTTATGACATCACAATTCACAATAACCAAGTTATGGAATCAACCCAGATGCTCTTCAATAGATAAATGGATCAAGAAAATGTGGTATATATACACAATGGTGTTTTTACTTAGCCATAAAAGAACAAAATTATGGCATTTGTTGGTAAATGGATAGAAATGGAGGACATCATGCTAAGTGAAATAAGCCAGACTCGGAAAATCAATGGTCGAATGTTTTGTCTCATATGTGGAAGCTAGTGCAAAACAAAGGTAAGAGAGCGGTGGTGGCAGAATCAGATATCATAAAAATATAGGGAAGATCAGTGGCATAGAAGAAGTAGAATGAGACAGGAGGCAGGAAGAAGGAAAAGGGAAAGAAATATGGAATGAATTTGACAAAAGCATATTATATGCATATATAAATATATAAAAGGTTTCACCTTTTAAGTATAATGTAGAAAGTACTAATAAAAAATAAATAAGTGAAGGAACAAAAGGAAGATCAGTAGAGGAGGGAATTGGGGAAGAAAAAACTGAGTGGGAGGATGGAGATGGAAATCAAATTCCTCGCATGTATGATTTTGTCAAAATAAACCCAAATAATATGTATAATTATAATTTTCTAATAAAAAGGTGTGCTAGACTTTCCTTTTTGTGTTTTTTTCTTCTTTTTGATTTTCTCATACCTTTTTCTCTCTGTATTGCATTTTTGTTTCTTCAGACTTATTTTGCAATTCATTAATTTATTCTTCAGCTATGTCTAATCTGCTGCTGAAGCCATATTTTACAAACTTATTTTTTATTTTTATATTTTTTAATAGATGTTATGATTATTCCCAGACCAGACCACTTATATAATTGAAAAAGTTTTTTGTTCCCTGCAGATAACATCAAACTTGATTTTTACATTTATTTTTTAATTGATGCTTTATAGTTATACTTAAAAGTGGAATTCTGTGGTATATTCACACATGTGCCTAGCATAATTTCATTCTCCAGTTCCTCCCCTTTCCCAGCCTTCCCCCTAGAAAGACAATATGTTCACTTTGTTCAAAATAAATTAATATAAGAAGGTATATAATGAAAAAATCTCCTTTCCACTTGTGTTCATTAGTCACTGATTTCATACACTCATGCTTTTACCTCCTTTGTAAAATTGTAATACATTATGTTTAACTTTTGTTTTTCACTTAATATGAGTCCACATAGAACCTCCTTATTATTTTTCATAAGTATATTTTACTTCATGGTGCATGTAAACCACAACTTAATAAGCTGTCCTCTATTGCAGGTAGTTTTGAAATTTTTGCCACTACAAACAGTGCTGCTAAGACACAGATTTGATTAGATATCCTTTTACTAATAAGAGATTAACTTTAAGATAAATTCCTGCAAATGGTATTGTCGGATCAGAGCGTACACATATTTTTATAGATACTGCCAAATTGCCCCTCCAAAAGTTACATGATTTAGCCATGGTTCAGCAATACATAAGAAGATCTATAGCCCTATAGGTTCACCAATACTATTATGAAACTTCTGGATTTTTGCCAGTATGATCAAAGAAAGTGGTCTCTCAATATACTTTTTATTTGCATTTCTCTTGTTCTTACCACCTCCCTTCCATCCACTTTATTAGCAGTACCCCTCCCCATAGCTTCAAAATCTCCCCATTTTTCTCTACTCTTCAAATCTACTACCACCATTTCTGCTCTGACCAACCTTCCTCCTCTCTCTCAGGTTCATTCAGATAACACCTAAATTAGATTCAGGTCTTGCTTCTTTTCTAGCTGAGCACACCATTTCCATTTTTAAACCCCAGACAGTGATCTTTATTTTTTTATTTTTATTTTTTCATTTGTTTATAATTTTTAATAACCTGTATCCTTAAGGATGTGACATTTGTACTTTTAAAAATATTTTTAAACTTTTAAAAATTTTTTATTTATTTATTCTACTTAGGTATGCATGACAGCAGAGATCTTTAAAAATGTAAATGATATCACCGGCTTCTCCTATTGAAATGTCATTCTTTGAAGCTGGATGAAATCATTCCAATGACCTGAAATTTGATGATAAGACACACCATCCTTGTGGCTCCTCTCTGACCCCACCCAATGCACTGTTGTCCATTTCTGTTTATCTGATAGATGGAGCTCATAACTGTGAAGCTGTGGGGACTTCTTATTCTGCCTAGGAGCATGCTTCCCTAAATCTTTACTCTTACCCCAAGTGTCATATCTTCAGTAGGATCTTCCCTGACCACCCAGTGTAAATTGCCACTCCTGTTCTTGTGTCTAGTGAGTCATAATGTCTCATTTTCTGTATATTATCCCAGTCTGAAATGGCCTTTTTATTCATTCTTTGTCTTGTTTAATGTCTGTCTTCTAGAGTGGAATGTGCCTATCATGTCCAGCTCCCCAAATAATATGTGACACATAAAATATTCAAGAGGTACGTTGTTTGGGTTGTTGAAAAATGGAGAAATCCCCTTTGTGTACCTTGAGTTGCTTTATTTTCAGACACATGGGTTGCATTTGAATATATAGTTTGTTTTCCTTTTAGAGAAAATAGAAGGGTAGGGATAAAGTGGGATAAGGTATGTACCTAAGCAGAGGTTCCAGGACAGCTTTCTTTTCTCTGCTGGAAGGTGGATGATTATACCCCATGACTGGGTCCTCCTCAGAGCCAGTCTATGTGACACATGACTGTATGAGGTGGGGACTCATCTGTTATCACAGTGCCCACAACCCCCAGCAAGGGTTCCCCCATCAGTGGTCCCTCTCACCCTTGTCTCCTCCCTTCCACTCCACCTCATTGAGACTTGCTTCTTTCTTGATTGTCCCTCCTGAACTACCAGGTGTTTAGGAGAGAGGACAGAAGTGTTAAGCACTGCTTGAGTCTTATAGAGCTTTTGCTTGAAGTAATGAAAAGGATTTTGGAGCTGATGGTAATAGTTGCACAACACTGTGAATATAATTAATGCCACTGAATCTTAAGAAGTATGGTTAAAAATTGAAAATTTTATGTTATTTTTATATTAACATAGTGCTAAAATAACACTATGCTATTTTTAATAACATCTTTCAGGATTTCATGTTCATTTTGTGTTAGGTTTATTTTTTCCTACTCTCTCCAGAACACAAAAACAAAGAGAAAATGACTTCCTAGTTTTTGAACTTGACTAGTGAAATGTTCAGACTTATTGTAGATGATCTCAAAGCAAGTACAGGGAGAAAAGAGCAAGAGCCAGGGTTCCCCCTTAGCTCCTCTCAAGCCAAATTCCCAATTATTCCCAGATCACATAACTCACACTTCGAAGGAAAGAGAGATTGCATTGCAAGTGGAGGTTAAAGGGATGTGTGAGTAGGTATTTCTGAGGCCGAATTGGTGCCATGGGTGAGCCATGACCTTAGGTTGCATGTGGCCTCTGCTGTCTGTCATTCATTCTATCCAGTAGCCTCACCTTTCAGCTTTATCCTTTATTGTTAAACAGAATTGATATGCTACTCTGCTCTCTAACTCAGATTAGAACTGGTGTTTTACCTCCACTCCTCGTGTGGCTTGTTGCTAATATATTTATTGGCTATTTGCTTTTGTATTTTTTTGTCCATGTTCTTGAGGGCGGAATGTATCTTTCTTTTCTTTTTTTTTTTTGGTACTGGGGATTGAACTCAGGGGTACTCGACCACTGAGCCACATCCTCAGTCCTATTTTATGTTTTATTTAGAGACAGGGTCTCACTGAGTTGCTTAATGCCTCGTCATTGCTGAGGCTGGCTTTGAACTTGGATTCTCCGGTCTCAGCCTCCCCAAATGCTGGGATTACAAGTATGCGCCACTGTGCCTGGCTAGGAGGAATGTATCTTTACAAAGAATTTAGAGCTCCAATTAGAATGACATGCAGGAGATCCGTAACTTATCCATGAGCTGGTACCTTTCAAATATGGCTTATAAACTTCTTGTTTAAAAATCAGAACGCATTTTCCCATAATGATAATGTTGTAAAAGGATGTTGTATTCCCAAGATAACCCGAAGAAAACAATAAAACTGTGAAGTTGTTAAGTTTTGGGGACCAGAGGAGAGTCTTAAACCACACACCAGGTTGAATCGTATGATTGAGAGTCCTAAGAGTCTTATTTCCCTTCTTGACCCAGTTTTAAACTCTGAAAAGTACCAGAAACTTACCACTACAGAAACATCTTCCTCTTCTCATTGGTTTCCTGGTGAAATTCATGGTAGACCTTTTTGGTGAGGATTTTATTGCTTTGAAAAGAACTAAGAAGACCTCTCCGTGGGCTGTCTCAGGAAGTAGCTTTGCAGGTCTGATTGGTAATTTCTGTTTAGGAGAATGATCGAGTTGATAAAGCTGTTGTGAGGCTCACAAGACAAGAATCACCAAAGGGCTTGTTTTAAAATTGGAAGAAAGAGGAATATAAAGTATTGAAGGGAGTTTTGGAAGCAACTATTCATTTATTTATGAGGGAGTACACTTTGTCAGTAGAAAAGCTGCAGGAACTCCCACAGAATATGGTGTTGAAACCAGTGTCTACTAGTTTCTAGCCTACTCTACAGAACATCTGAGCCACATTACCATTTCTATTTTAGAATGCACAACTGCCAGAGTCATTAAATCTTATTAAATCAGTTTAAGACTATTGGGAGTTGTAATTGTCAGTTTTTATGCACCGTGTAAACTCTTATCAAACTCTAGGCTTCCATAATTGTATTTGAGGCACTTCCTCCCAGAGCCCACACAAATAATTACAAATACCAAGGTGTTCGGGGATTCCACTTCTTTTATGTTTGGTCTTATAGGACAAAACATATGGTTGATTTTGACCCTCCAGCAAAGTAATGAAATGAATTAATTTCTGGATGATTAGCTACATTTTATAGTGACTATATTGGCTTAATAATGAAGAAAAGCCATATGTACATGTGCTTCTGTGTGGATATAGATTAAGAAAATGTGGGAAAGCAAATGCTTTGTTATGAGATTGGAATACTGAATTTATGTTGTATTCATTCTACTTCAAACAAGAGATTGTGGCTTGAACAACTCTGATAATCAGTTTAGGCAGTAAGTGCTGTGACTATGCATCTCACATCTCAGTCTTCCAAAACAGAAATAAACAACAAGGCTGACAGTCTTGTAATTACCCATAAGAGCCTAAGAATATGATAAAAATGAAAATAAGTGAATCAAATAGCAACCTAATTTTTCTATTCTCATCTGACATCTGGGGAAGGCTATAAGATAAATTTTCTTTCAACTTTTCTAGAATTGTCATAAAAATTGTATTGATGTTTGACAAACCTATTGTTGTAGACCTTCTATATTTCTGATAAGCTGACAATTTGATTATTTATTATCATTTTTCTGCTTTTAAAAAAATCTCTTGGGTAGATGGGGAGTTGATTAAAAGTTAGTTGTCTAAAAAGCTCTCTTGTTCTACCTTGTTCTTAAGGAGTTCTATTTATCAGATGCTATTTCTAGTTTATTTTTTCAATCTTTTTCCTGTATATTATTGTTTTGGCATTTTATTTGTGAGATAGATACTTGAAACAAAATAACTTAGTTGACTCTAAATACCAAATATGCTTTCTGATAATGTAGGAATTTTTAAAAATTTATTTAGATTTGGTTTTCCTTTTTTATGTGTGTGTGTGTGCGTGTGTGTGTGTGTGTGTGTGTGTGCGTGTATAATCTCAAGCATATATATATGTCAAGCACTCTACCACTGGACCACAATCCCAGCCTTTCCTTTTTAAAAAAATGTCTCTAATTGTGTTAATATTTTAGTGGAAGAAATTTCTTCCAGAACAAGATGATGATGGGGTGTTTGTCTTAGGATTTACCTATTTGACTTGAGATATTTGAATGACGCATGCCAGTAATGAAAGTTTTTTTTCTAACCTGTTAAATGGCCACCACATTTCTTTGCAATACATTAAATACTTTTAATACATTTTTTTGGGATAAAACTTAAATTGAGGCCTAAGCTAGAGTCCCAGAGGTTTATAGGCTTTCATTGTGGGCAGGAAGTGCCTATATCCAGGTCAAGAAATAGAGCATCTCCAGCCCCCTGCCCATCTACTACCTCTAGCCTCCATGTGCTTTTTTACTACTCAGAACACCCACTCACTGCTTTAGAGGTAACCATTATCTTAAATTTTATGTTAATTTTTTTCTTGCATTTATTTATAACTTACTAGCTACATATAAATTTTTGACAGAATAGCTATTTTGCCTGCTTTGAACTTTTATAAAAGGACTCATACAGGATTTACCTTTTCCAACTTGTTCCTTTTCTTGTTATTGCTGTGCTGGGGATGAAGCCCAGGGCCTCACCCACACTAAGCAAGTGCTGTGTCCACTAGCTACATCCCTAGTCCCTATTTTGTTTCTTCCAATCAATGTTTTATTTGCAAGTTTTATCCCTGTATTACATGTAACTATGGCCCATTAAATGGTATTACTATATAGTGTTCTGTTGTATAACTTTACTGCAACTTATTCATTCTTTTGTAGGTGAACATTGGTGTTTAGAGTTTTGTGCTGCTATGATACCTACTGCTGTGAATATTCTTGCATCTGTCTCCAAGCACACATTTCTTTTGGGTATATATCTAGTGAAGTATATCCCAAAAGAAATGAAGTAACCCCCAAAAGACCCTTGCCATAATTAGGTCTCTTGTCAGCAAGATTTTACAAAGAATATCAGCAGGATCTCTGCAGAGAGCTCAGTGTGGTTTGGCTTCCTTTTTTTGGTAAAGGCCAGGTTTCTCTTTCTTGTGAAATCTAGGTTTACAATCTCTTGGTAAAAACTTATGAAAACTTCTTTCTAGCCTAAGGATATGGGACAAAAATTACTTCCATGTAACCATCTATTGTTATATACCCACCCTGCCCTGGGTATAAATCTAAACAAATTTCCAGACCTGGGATACAGAAATTTTTAGGCATTTGCCCCTCTGGACTGCTGCAGCTTAAATAAACCTGCTTCCTGAGAATTCCTTGGGTGTCCAGCATCATTTGTCCTAGGAGTCACTAGGAGTGAAATTGGTGGATGCTGCAGTTTGGATATGGCTTGACTATGCCCCTCAAAGGTTCACATGTGTGAGGCTTGGTTCCCAATGTGATAGTGTTGAGGTGGTGGGACCTTAAGGGATGTGGCCTTGCGGAAGATGGTTAGGTAATTGGGAGTTACCACTAAAAGGGATTAATGCTGGCTGAATGGAGAAGTGAATTTTCACATGTGGGAGAGGATGTTGAGTAAACAGAATTTACTGCATGTGCTTGGCCCCTCCAGCATGTGGCTATTTCCCATTCTGCTTCTCTGCCACATTGTGACATAGCCAGGGGTCCCACACTAGTGTCTGAACAGATGAGGCTGCCCCATCATGAACCCTCAGCCTCCAAAACTGTAAGCTAAGGAAATTGCTTTTTATTATAAGTACCTACTCTTAAGTATTCTGTTAAAGCAACCACTACAACAAAAATGTATTGTCAGTGAGTCATAAGGTATTTGTATCTACAGCATTAATAGAAAAGGCCAGATTTCCCCCCAAAGTTTCACTACATGATGAATTTGTTTTGAATAGGATTAATAGTTTATACTTTAATCTTTTTTCACTTATGTTTGTCAATAAATATTTTCATTTAACTTTTTGTATCTAGACTTGTATCCAAGTTTTATGAGCATCATGAAATGAAGTGGACAGCTTTTCTTTTTTTCATTTGTTGAATGACTTGTTTAATGGAGAATGTATGTGCCATTAATTTGGAAGAATTACCTGTAAAACTACCTGGTCATGAAGATATAAGACAATGAGAAGGTTTGATGCCTACATACACTTAATTAATAGCTATTTTTCTAGAAATAATTTTGATTGTATATTTTGGTAGATTTTGTTTAAAACTTTAAAAAACAGATTTAGTGGAATATAATTCATATGACATAAAGCCTCCTTTTAAATTTAAAGTATATTATTCCTTGTTTTTTAAAAAACATATTAATAATTATGCATTCTTCATACATTATCTAAAACATTTCCATACTTCTCAAAAGAATCCAGTATCTATTAGCTGTCATTCCCTATTCCCCCAATTCCTTAGTCCTAGGCAGCCATTAATGTACTTTTTATTTTTTTATATTTGCCTGTTCTGGACTGTTTTAGCTTTTTTGTTGCTATGACATATGAATTTTAGGGTCAGCTTGTCATCATGTATTTTTTCAAAGTGGAACTTTCTTGATTCTAAGTCTTTTGAAGGAGAAGGACATGTCCTGTTAGAATGTCAGCGACCGTTCGTGACACCTCTCTATACATTCATTCTTCATTCACCCCTGAGAGCTGCCAGTACAAATGGAACATGGCCCGGGGCCCTGAGGAAGCTGTCTATTAAGAGCACCATAACTGGGCTATATCTGGCTTTGACATTCACTGGTAGAGTAATTATTACATACCTCTCAAAAACTTTTATTTCCATAAAGTGGAAATAAAATATCTTCTACTTCTAGATTATATTAGCTTCATGTTGTGGCAAGGATGTTGCATAACAAATAAGCACAAAGCCTCAATGGCAAACAATAATAAGCATTTATTTCTTACAACCTATGGCCAGTGAGGGGCCAGCTGCTGAGCTTTCTCATGCCAACAGGGCTCACTCACAGAGTTGATGAGGGTGACTGGTGCTTGGTGGGCTCTGTGTTTATTACACTCCATTGTCTCCTAGCAATGGCACTGCTAAGCCAGGAGTCTCAGTAATGGCAATGCTAACATTCCCTTGTCTAAGTCACATGGCAAACTCTAGGGTCAGCAAGAGCAGCAGGTATGCTGAGGGGTGTGAACCAAGAGACCACAGATGAGGTTAAAATAAAACCAAAGATGATTTTATCTGGGTGAAAAATAGATTTACAAACTGGGAAACACAGATTCAGTTAGCAACCAATCAAATGCTCCACTGAGGGAAAGTAGTAAGAGTTTTTTATAATAAGAAAAAGGGAAGGGAGTGTGTGCAGCTTCACATATTTTGTGGACTTAAGTAAAAGTGGCACAAATCAGGGTAGGTACAAGTTTTACAGGTTCATTGAAATGCCCCCTGGGAACAAACTGGTCCCTCCGAAGTCTCTCTTGGTCCAAGAGTAACTGCTGAAGTCCAGAGAATTCTATCTGTGAAGCAAGACCTGTCAGGAGTTCCAAGGCTCACGAGGGATTTTTGCTCTCTCTTTGCTCACTCTGAGGTCATTATGATTTTTATTTTATCAGGGGCCACATGATAAAATATAAGATGTCTGGTAAAGGGCACAGATCAGAGAGTGCTGAAGCATTTAGTGCCATGTTTGCAACACCATAATCAATCTCATGACAGGAATATTTCACTTCCTTCCTACATATAAAACATGCTCACCCTGCCCTGGACACCCCAAAGTCCTAACCAATCAAGGCATCAGGCTCAAAAATCAAGATTGTATAGTCTACATCAGGTCCAGATGTCTTTCTCTTGATGGAGAGAGCCACCAATTAAAAGCAAACATATCTACATACTTTGTCTCAACCTATAATGAGAAGGAGAAACAACTACAATGAAAACTCATTCAGAAAAAGGGAAGAGAAGCCTGGAGCTTCAGCTTGTTGATAGAAATTCTAAAATACAGCCAGAAAATGTGGCCAGGTCTCCCTGTCTTGGGAGAGGGTTATGTTCTTTTCTTTTAGGCTGGACTTCTGTTCCTAGGGGAACCCACCATGGGTTCTGCTTTGTCCTTCTTTTTCTATCACCTTTCTTAGCCAAATATAAAGAAGGTTGGAAAATAGGCCCTTTGAACAATTCTTTCATCCTACTACTTAACTATGAAAATCAGTGGCCCAGAGGGATTTTCATACCTTGTATACTCTTATCCCTTCTAATTTGGGCTGCTGGCACTTAAACCTGGATACCTGTCTCAAAACTTTTGTGGATTTGCAATGTATCTGAATTTATTCCTCATCATATGTCAAAACATGCTCCTACAATTCTTTCTGAGAAGGCTTTCTCTCTAGGCATAATCTCTGCTTCTTTGGGCATGTTGGGCTG
>PVHX01032088.1:0-14275 GCA_004024805.1 Geosciurus inauris | reverse complement strand
TTAGAGTTTCTCTTTAATCTTTCCAATTACTCAAGTTTAAAAGGGTAGTCAAATCATAGTAAGAATTAATGAACTGGATTCATTCCAGTGGGAGGGTGGGATATCCAATCTGAGGGATAATGTCAGACTGTAGGGACCAGAGCACACAAACCAGCATAAACCATGCTCCATTGAGAATCTTGCTTTTTTTCCATAAAGGAATGTGACATAGTCCTGTAATTTTCAGTAAAAGTCAATCAGTACTTGGTATATAGATTTGTAGAGACCTTCTTGCTGACCTGATATTAAAGCTTACTCTACTGGGCTTGAACATAATATGCTGCTAAAAATGATATGTGATGGAAGCTGTCTCTTTCCAACTGCCTTAGTTGACAAGAAAAATTAGAAGACACAACAACAAAGATGGATTATTTCTTCATGTCAGTAGATATTAATAAGAGCAAATGTTTTATTGGGAAGTACAGAGTCCATGTATTGTATATTGATTAATTAATGACACAGTCATTGAAATAAAGTAAATACAGTGGTCACAGATAACAAATAAGAGACAGGAATAGGTTTAGTTGTTGACCAAGGTCATTCTAAAGTCTGTGACAGCCACAGCTTTGACACTTGCCCTAAGCTCAGTCTCCAAAGATACATTTGTGATCTTTAATAACAGCAGAGTTTCTGGAGAAGAAACATTGTACCTATTTCAAGATATTGAAACAATTATATGAAAAAAAACCCCACATTTCCCCCAGATTGTGAAATCTCCATTTAGAGCATCCAAACTCATGTGTTCACCCAAAATGCACTGCTGAACTTCTGGTGGCATGACATTTCTTAATTTATAGGAAAATGTTATTATGCCAAGGGCATGGAAAAAATTTTCACAGTAATTGCTCAGTAATTAGTTAATGCAGGTAGAATTAATTTTGATTTTAGAGAAGCAGGTTAAAGAGCTTTATGTTGAAATTTCATTGAGTAGCAATGTCATCTATACCATTTAGCTTAGCAGTAATTAAAATAAAAATGAGGCCCATACAATGGACTTATAAGGTTTGGTTGACCTCACTTTGTACACAAATCACATGGGAAGCTTTTAAGTAATACATTCCTATACCCAACTTTCGCCCTAGCAAATCAGCATCTCTAGGGGAAGGGAATAGAAAATTCTATACTTACAAAACTCTCCATAGTATTATTTCTATAGTCAGATTAATTACTAGTTTTTTTTAATATGTTTATTTTTATGTGGTGCTGAGGATCGAACCCAGTGCCTCACGCATGCCAGGTGAGCACGCTACCACTGCGCCATAACCCCAGCCTCTAATTACTAGTTTTCAACAACAGATTCTTAATTGTTTATACTTGGATATAGGGTATCCTACATGGGAGATGAAAACTTTCTTTGATAGTGAAAGATCACCTAAAGAGTAGTCTAAAGCATTACACTAATTTGACTATCAGAGGAGACTAGGGAAAACTTTTCATGGGTGTTTTAGTCAGCTTTTCCACTGCTGTGACCAAAAGACACAACAAAAACAATTTTAGAGGAAGAAAAGTTTGTCAATCATAGTTTCAGAGATCTCAGTTCACATCTGCCTGACTCCAATCTTAAGGGCACAAAGCAAGGCAGAACATGATGGCAGAGAGTGTAATAGAGGAGAGTGGCTCAGGACATGATCAGGAAGTAGAGAAAGCTCTACTCACCAATGACAAAATATAAGGCCAAGGTCACAGCCCCATTGACCCAGTTCCTCCAGCCACATTCTACCTGTGTACAGCTACCACCAGTTCCTAGTAGATTTTATGTTTAATGCACTCATTAGGTTAGGCTCTCATAACTCCATCATGTCTCCTCTAAACTTTCTTTCACTGTCTCACACATGAGCTTTTTCGGGACACCTCATATCTAAACCACAATAATGAGAAAGGGAAGAAGTCACTCTTTCTCTTGCACCAGAGTATCTGGTCTAATATTATAGCTTTGAAATTCACCAACTGGCCCAGGCATCAAATTATTTAATCTCTCTGTGCCACAGTGTCTCCATCTGTAAAAGGGAAACAATGATAGTACCTATGTCCTAAGATTGCTTTGTGGCTTACACTAAAGTTCATTACACATTCTAAGTGCTTAAAATATTAGCTTCTGTTATTTGATATTTATATTCCAGGATCATGATGGAGACGTACTCGAGCTGATATCAGCTGTTTACTTAGCCCTTTTGCCTGCACTATCTTGTACTCTCTCTCATTTCCCGAGAATGAGAGAACTCTCTCTCAGTAAATCAGTATAGTTAAATCCGATCTCAGGGTCTTTCTAGTGGCCTCAATCTAAGACAGTTGGTACTGAATTGGTCCCAAAAGATGACAAGGATAAGTTTATGGAGTTTGATCACTCCTTGGTTAGCTGGCATTTTGGACTCCATCATTGGTAGTTGATGGAGTATTGCTAGTTACTAATATGTGGTAGAAATGTCATCGGTAGGACTTGGATCTGTTGTAAAGGAAAAAATAACAGGTGGAAGGATGTACACTGGTTCTGACAATATCTCTGGCATTTGAGAGAAATAGTAATTAAAAGAACTGTGGATCTGTTTGGCTATTGATGTTTTAAACAGGAAACAATAACAAGGTGTAGACATTTAATCACCAATTTAAAGTGAAGTGATTCCTCTTATCTCTTGCCCTACAGGATAGACTGAATGACCAATGTTCAGTGCAAACAAGGCAAGGGTATAAAATGGAAGAAATAAAGGTTCTTTGGCCTTAGAATGGAGGTATATGAGTGTACACAGTTTAGAAACCTCAACCCACTAATGACTATGTACACACAGGGCCTTCAGAATTAGCCTGTTCCCCTTTGATTAAAGACAGAGGATACCTTTGCTTGGAGATTATTTGAGCCTGAAAGGAGGCATGTGCCTTAAATCAATGCTTACTCTCCTCAGGATTTGAAAACACCTACACTCATGACCTCCATATTAACAGTTAGAATTAAAACTGACAAATATATTGATGCAGAGTTCTGGTTCTCCTAAGAGAATAGAAAGATTACACAAAAAAATGAGCTGCAGATCCTGGCTAACATTACTGATGGGAACCAGAAGACTATCTGTGGAAGTATAACATGTGACATAATTATAAAGCTGGTAAAAGATGAGTCTGTTTTTAAGAAAATAACTTACTTGCTGTTGAATTGAACATTCTATCTGGAGTTCAGGGAACTATTTCTAGTATGCTATTTTATTGGATTTAGTAATGTTGGAAAAATAATGGTCCCTATGCCAGAAATGTCATAACAATCTGCTGAGTAAAGGAACAAAAAGGCTCAGACACATAAGCATAATAGAAAAAATTCACCAAAAAAAAAGCTAATGAAAACCAGCCATTGGCAGCAATAGGGTAAGAGAACAATCTAAAATTGATGAAAGGATGTTATGTGCATCCACAAATATGACAGTAAATCTGATAGTTCTGTATAATTAATATGCACCAATAAAATTTTTTCAAAGTTAATAAGGAATTCATTTCTGTGTGTGGTGTACCAAAATTGTTGAAAATCCTAATAATGATAGCAATCTAGAATAGCCATCAAAATAGCTGAGTATGCTAATAGTAATAAGTGACTAGATCAGAATGCCAGGCAGGACAACCTAACCAACAAGATATTGGTGTTACTAGTAGTAAATTATTATGGAAAATTCTGTTATTAACTCATGTTTACTCTTCAAAATGGTCAATGTCTCAAAAGGCAAAGACTGATAAACTATTCCTTATTAAAGACATCAAAAATATATGACAATTAAATGTAATGCATGACCCTAAATTGGATTCTAGGCCAAAATTAGAACCAGTGCTGATATTTGAATGTGAACTGTAAATTATATGCTAATATTGTATGAACATTAATCGTACTTCTATTTGAAGTATTAGTGTTGAGTTTTTAGGAAATATACACTGTTGTATGTGTGTATTCAGAGAGAGAGAGAATGATTAAGCAAAACAGGAAAATTTTTAAACAATTGGTTGTTCGTGGCAAGTTATATAAACATTTTATGAACTGTAATTTCAAACTGTCTGTAAAGATTAACTTACCTCAAGCAACATTTTTTTTTTTTTTTTTTTGGTACTGGGATTGAACTCAGGGGCACTCGACCACTGAGCCACATCCCCAGCCCTCTTTTGTGTTTTATGTAGAGACAGGGTCTCACTGAGTTGCTTAGTGCCTCATTGTTGCCGAGGCTGGCTTTGAACTCGCGATCCTTTATTAGCCTCCCAAAATGCTGGGATTACAGGCTTGAGCCACCGCGCCCGGCTTCAAGCAACATTTTTAATTGTTGTGAAATGAAAAAGGGTGAGGCCAATACTTTTGTCTGGGAATCTCAGTTGAAAGAAATATATCAAAAGTGAAGATGACAAGGAAAAATATGAGATTTAAGGGACAGAATTACAGTTCCTAATATCAGAATAATTAAAAGTCCAGGAACAGAGAAAAATAAGAAAGGCAGATGGAAAGGTGGCACTACATAATCAACTAATAGGGGTGAAGTTTCAAGAGCAAATGAAAGTCTTAAATTGGCACATTGAAAGGTTTCATTGAACGAAGAATTGATGAAAATTCTCACACAAATAGACACATTGGAATAATCTGAAAATTTCTAAATTTCAAGGGTAAAGGATAAATTGTACAGTTTCCCTATTGAGAAATGAGGGGAAAAAAGAAATCAAAGGAGCACCAAACGTATCAAAAACACTGACAGAGAACAAAAGACTGCCAGGAGACGTTTGCAATAAGACAAATACAGTGCTAGGAGAAAAGAATATAAACCAAGAATCCTATATCCAGCTAAGATTATTACTCACTTATTTGAGTGAGAGATATTTGTGGGATTTTAATGATTTGGAGGGTATTTTATCTAAATAGACCTTTTGGGGAAAATATATGAAAAATAACTCTGAGCCACAGTTTGGCAAACTATGGCCTGTAGACACAATTGGCCCAGCCATTTGCTTTTATCAATAAACTTTTATTGGAACATGGCCACAGCCATTTGTTTTCATGTGGCTGCTTTCACAGTACAACTGAAAAGTTGAATCGTTGCAAGAGACCAACCGGTTCACATATTCTAAAATATTTAGTACCTGGCCCTATACAAAATTGTTTTCTGACTCCTAACTTAAACAAATCAACAAAAAGAGTTATGATTACAGGGGGAAAGGAAACAGTGATAGAACTCTGGTGCTTGAAATCAAGAAAAATAATTATGCACACACATGTATATATATACATATATGCATATGCATGTACTTAAGCATTTAATTCTAATTTCCTTCCATTATTTATCATTTTTGTTTTATTTACTGCAATTTCATCTTTTTTTGGCCAAATCTTCTTTTAATTATCTCTACTGTCACATAAATTTTTCACTTGGTGATAATGAGGTAACACAACTAACACACTTTGCTGTCTGTGTATGAATATAACAAATGCCAAATGATTAATCACTGACAGACTTTGAAGGAAGTGATATTAGATAATAAGACTTATGTATATCTTTTCATTTATATAATGATTTGTGAAATGTAACACAAGTGGTATAGTTTTTTATTTTATGTATTTATTTCCAGGTGGTATATTTTAGCAACTGAAATTTCAACTCTGTTTTAGGGGGTCTATTACTATTCCACTGAAACTGGTAACTTCACATAGTGCATATTCAGAGCAGTGCAAATTAGTTATTGGGAAATGAATTAAATCAATGAAATCTAGGTGTTGAAAGTAGAGATTGAAAGCATTTTCTAGGCCTTATCAAAAGGGAATATGTTTACAGAAAGGGTTATAATATGGTGTCACATGCCTGTAATCCCAGACACTCAATACAATTACAATACAATTGCAAGCTTAAG
Source organism: Geosciurus inauris (assembly GCA_004024805.1). Taxonomy (NCBI): domain Eukaryota; kingdom Metazoa; phylum Chordata; class Mammalia; order Rodentia; family Sciuridae; genus Geosciurus; species Geosciurus inauris. The sequence goes on along the minus strand of PVHX01032088.1, from coordinate 8,380 downwards.
GCCATCCTAGGAAATTTAGGGAGATCCTGTCAATGATTGATAGATAGATAGATAGATGGACAGAAAGACAGAGAGACAGATGATAGTGCTAGAGATGTAGTTCAATGATAGAGAACTCCTGGGTCCAATATCCAGGATTGCAGAAAGGAAAGGAAGAAGGAAAGACAAAAGAAAGGAAGGAAGGATTAATGGGTTATACTATGTGGAATAGAATATTATAATCATACAATTGAGAAAAGTACTATAGCTTATTCACTTAAGGAAAAGTAAAAATAATCATTGATTACTAAACCATGTTTAAATTTTCAAATAAGCAAACTGTAAAGGGAAATAATTGGCTATTATTATCAAAGCAGTTGTTGCATTGGTCTTATAAATATATCTCACATCTTTACTCCCTTCAGAACTTTGCTCAAGTGTTTTCTTTTCAGTGGAGCCTTCTCTGCAATTATATATAATTGAAAACCTAATACCTTTGTTAGTTCAGGTGGTTAAAACAAATTACTAAAGATTGAATAGCACATAAATAAAATAAATTTATTTCAGAAGGTTGAAAATCCAAGATCCAAGACTGCATGGTTAGGTTCTGGTGATGGTCCTCTTTCAGGTTGCAGATAGCAGACTTTTAGTGTCCTCATATGTTAGAGAGAACTCTCTGGGGTTCCTTATATAAGGGTGCAAATCTTATTCATGAGGTCCTAACCCTCATGACCTAATAACATCCCCAAAGCCTCACCTCCTAAAACCATCACTTAGGGTTAAAATGTCAGCATGTGAATTCGGGGGGGGGGGCAAAAACATTTTGTACATAATATCTAAGCCTCAGTTTATTCATGTATCAATTTGATAAAGGACATCAGAATGTTCTTAGAGGGATTAAATGAGCTAATATGTACAAAATGCAGGCATAGCATCAGGCACATTGAGATTCTCAATAAAATCAGTTCCATCTAAGCCTTCCTTTCTAATCCCTTTCTCAGTAATGATTGTTTCAACACAGAGTTCATGGAATTCACATCATTTATTCTATGAATGAAGGAAATGCCTTAAGATATCATTAGTAGAAATTTGGCCAGAAAATTTGCATTTTTGAGAAGAAGTTAGGAAGGAGAGCAATATTTAGCTAAAGTGACCAAATCTCCATTAGTGAAAATTCATGCATATTTATCTGGTCCTTCTCAGCTCAACCTTAAGTTTACCATTCACATATACATGGTGTTCCCTCTATCTGTAAGGAACTGAAGCCCTACATATCAATACAAGCTTCGTCATATCAGAAGGCAAAGAAACAAATATTTACAAGCCCCTATTAATTTTCACACAAAAATAAAGCAAAATGCATGGGCTCTTCGTTATACTAAAGAATAGGGGATAAGGAGAGCAACTAGAGGGAAGGGATAAAGAAACAATGATATAGCAAGACACAGGAACATGTACAGGATGAGAGAGAGAATAGCAAAGCTGTTGATAATGAATGGGGAAAATAAAATGTTTATCACTTTGGAAATAATCTGTTATCTGTCTGTGCAAGGAAATACTCTACTTAGTGAAATTCCTTGTATGTATACTACTTGATTCAATTCCTATGATTTATTAAATTGTTTTATATTTAATTCCATGATATATTACAAATCCACTCATATAGAGTACCATAACCTCTCAACACACATGTACACATTTCGAAGGCCAAGATATCCAACTTCATTTTGAACTTTAGAGTGGAGATGGAAAATATTTTCCCCAATCTTTAAGAGTTCTCTTTGGAAAGTGGGTTTCCAAGCCTTCTCTTTTTTCTCTGAGTTGGAATTTATTTTTAAGTTCCAAAGATTATGAAAAGTCACATCACAGTATGTCTTTTCACATGTAGTATCACAAAACTTAGATGAAAATTATATATATATGTGTGTGTACATATATACACACATGTATACATATATACTTATACACATATAATATAAATACATAGAAATTGGTCTAGGATATAGAAAAATATTAAATAGTTCATATTTAATTTTGTATAATTTTGCACTGTTATATCTATAATGAGGATATGTTTAATCATAAACATTAAGTATTTTGTAATTTTTGAGAATATTTCATGAAGAAAAAGAGTGTCCCAACCATCAGGTATCTAAACACAATATAAAACTATGCTAAAACATGATGCCAGTAAAGGAACAAATAATCTGTTACAGAATTAAAACCAAGTATTACAAATATGTATATATATGCACACATATATGTATACATACACATACATACATAAAGGAATGAGCAACTTGATAAATCTGACTATTCAAAATATTGGGGAAGTTTGGAGGAATATAGTACATAACATTCAAGTAATTTGATAACTATTTGCTAAAAGAAACTTTAGTTACTATCTCTCACTGACAAAAAGTAAAATCCAAGATAATTCTATGACCTCAATTGTCAAAAAGAAACCTCTCGAGTAGCAGAGGGAAATAAATACACACACACACACACATATACATTAAACATTGTGCTGTACCAGTTCATTTAATACCACATAATTACATGGAGTATGTACTGCTACTTAGGATGATTTCACAAATAGGGAAATTGAATCACTAAAATCTTAAGTAATTTTCTTAAGGCCATACAGCCAGAAAGTGGAATATCAAGGATATGAAATCATGTTTAACTCACTGTGTCACAACTTCTATATTCTTCTTCAATATAGAGGTATGAAATATGGTATCTGCCTTTACATAGCTCACACTCTAGTTGGAAGAGACTAAAGCAACGTGCTTTAGTCTAAACAATGTGGTTTAGTCTAAACCAGAGAGAGAGATACAGGGTAAGGAACAACTACTTTTCACTGATGACCAGGTGTTTACCAAGCACATAGACTCTATGGGCATGTCAGAAGAGAAAATATTACATTTGCACAATATAGTTTCTTTTACAAATGGAACACGTAAGCAAATGGATCTCCAAGTGTCTCAGGCTTTTCCAAACTTTTGTTGTTGTTGATAATTAGGTATAGATTGATTTAAATTTTGTTGGAAAAAATTATGAGGTTAAATTTTATGGATAATGTTCCATTTTTTTTCAAAGATTTGCTTTTGGTGTGTTATGGAAAAAGTTTACTATAGTCTTTGTTCTCCCATGAGAGAACAAGAGCAATAGATCCAGTATTTCCTAATTTTGCATATGTTCCTTCTTATATATGTACTCAATATTCATGTTCAATTGATGCATCAATGTAAAGTCTTGGTTAGCCTGCCAAGGCTGTGGGTAGGATCCAATGGCTACACCAGATGTAAGCACAGCATTCTTCCTCTGGTAGCCACATTTTGGTTCCAAAAAGTTTCTTGGAGCAAGAATTTTGATATCTCCCTGTCTTCAATATTTTCATGTGAGGATTAAGATTATAATTATTTTATTATAATTTTCCCTAACTTATCAATATGATTTTTTCTTCTTATAGTAAATTACTCCCATTTTTTTCTTGTTTATTGGGTGTATACCTAGGCATTATATCACATGGTATCTCTATGTTTAGCCTTATGAAGAATGCCCACACTGTTTTCCACAGCAGCTGTACCACTTCTCATTCCTACCAGCTGTTAGTGAACATTCCATATTCCCCTCAGCCTGGCTAACACTTGTTAATTTCTTTTTTATCTTATAGCCCATGGTTATGAAGTAGGGTCTCCTTGTACATTTGCTAATTACTAATGATGCTGAGTATCTTTTCATGTGTTTACCAGTCACTTTTATATCTTCTTTGGAGAAATGTCTACTCAAGTAATATGCCAATTTTAATTGGGTTGTCTGCTATGATTGGTTTATAAGTATTCTTTATATTCTAGATATTAATCTATCATCAGATACATGATTTGCAAAAATTTATGTCAACCTCCAAGTTGTCTTTTTGCTTTCCTGATAGTTTTCTGGAAAATATAATTTTAAAATATTTATGAAATTTCAGGCATATGTATATGTATATATATGTATACATGCATGAATGTATATGTGTGTGTGTTGGCTGCATGAGCATTCATTCTCATATCTATGACATTTTTGCCTAACACAAAGTCATGAAGACTTATGCGTAAGTTTTCTTATAGTTTTAGCTCCTATGCTTAGGTCTTTGATCCATTTGGAGTTAATTTTTTTTAAATATTTTTTATTTGTTGATGAATCTTTATTTTATTCATTTGTTATTTATATGTAGTGCTGAGGATCGAACCCAGTGCCTCACGCATGCTAGGCAAGCGCTCTACCACTGAGCTACAGCCCCAGCCCCTGGAGTTAATTTTTATATATGGTGTGAGATAGAGATCCATGTACAGTTTTACAACATTTTTTGCAGTTGTCCTAGCACTGTTTATTGAAAAGACAATTCTTTCCCATTGGATGGTCTTGGAACCCTAGTAGAAAAATCAATTGGTTGTAGATATGTTGTTTTTAACCTATATCCTAATTTTTATTCCTTGATCTATAGATCTATCTTTATGCCAGTACCATACTGTTTTGTTTACTATGGATAAGAAGTACATTTTAAAATTGAGAAGCATAAGTCCTCTATCTTGTTCTTTTTTCAAAACTCTTTTGGCTATTTGGATACTGTTGAAATTCCATGTAAATTTTAACATCTGTATGTCAATTTTTGGAGACAAATGGAGTTGAGGTTTTGATAAGTACTACAGTGAATCTGAAGATAATATTTTTATAATGGAAATGCTCCCCAAAGTTAAGTATTCAAATTATTAATATGGGCTATCTTCCCATTTGCCTTTATCAGAGATGTTTTATACTTTGTGTATAAGATTTGCATTCCTTTTATTAATTTTGTTGCTATACATTTTCAATACTTTTGTACTTAGCATTTTTATTTCAAAATATCTATTCTTAACATATGTAAATTCACCTAATTTTGTATGTTGCTCTTGTATACTGAAACTTTTTTGAACTTATAAGTGCTAATAGCTTTTAATGTTTATTGAAACCTAAGGATTTTTCACATATAATATTATAACATCTGCACATACATATATTAGTGGTTCTTCTTTCCAATCTAGATGGTTTTTTTTTTTTTTGGCCTAATTGCCCCAGCTAGAACATCTAGTAAAATGATGAATAGAAATAGTAAAGATGGCTTCTTGATCTTAGGGCAAAAATCTTTCAGTCTTTCACGTTTGAATATGATGTTAACTTGGATTTTCCACAAATGCAACTTATCAGGCAGAAGTAGTCCCATTTTCTTCCTAAAATGTTGAATATTTTAGTACAAAAAGTTGAATTTTCTCAATGTTTTTTCTGTATTTAGATGGTCAACTAATTTTTTCTACTATTAATAGAATTAACTGATTCTATTAATATATTAATTGATTTTCATGTATTAAAGCAAACTGCATTTCTGTGATAAATTCCGTTTATGATGAATAATCTGTTTTATATGTTTGTAGTAATTATTTTCCCAATACTGGGATTTCCTTTTTAAGGATAAGTAGTATTCTATTGTGTATACATAGCACATTTTCTTTCTTTATCCATTGAAGAACACTTCAATATATGGAACTGATTTTATATATATCACTTGATTCTATATATGGGCTGTTCTAAATAGTGCTACAATAGACTTGGGGATTTAGGTATCTTTTTCATACACTGATTTCATTTCCTTTACGTATATACCCAGTAATAGGATTGCTGGATTATATGGTAGTTCCAGCTTTAATTTTTTGAGACCACTCCATACTATTTTCCATGATGGCCATACTAATTTACATTCCCACCAACACTGAACAAACATCTTGATTTCTCCACACCATTACCAGCAATTGTCATCTTTCATTTTCAAATATTTTTTTGCAGTTGTAGATGGAAGGCATGCCTTTTATTGTTTTAATGTGGTGCTAACAATCACACGTGTGCTTGCCTGATGTGCTAGGAAAGCACTCTGCCACTTAGCTACAGCCCCAGAGCATCTTTCATTTTTTGATAATAGCAATTCTAACAAGCATAAGTGATATTTCATTGTAGTTTTGAGTTGCATTTTTCTGATGACTGGTGATTTTGAGTGTTACTTTTAAATGACCATGGGACAAATTTCATGTTTTAATTTGAGAAAATACCTAATAAGATTACATAGTTTTAAGTTATAAAAACTGAGGCCAGAATTGCTAATCAGATGAGAAGCAGACCCATAAATGGAATCAATATTTCTTACATTATAATTCATCTGTTTAATAACACAAGAATAGATACAATGAAATATTTCCTAAAACCCCACAGAATACTTTAAGTTTTGATACTAATAGAACAAATTTAAGTTATCTGCAGAATTTAATAACACAAAGTGCATATCCCAATTTGGATACATGGATTAATTTCAAGATTAACTATAGAAAAATCACTGTACTATGACTGTAACTTTGTGGGATGTCAATAGCTTCTGTGATAACAGTATAAAGATATGAGGCCAAGATGAAAAGCAGGTCTTATGACTGTAGATAAGTCAAAAACACTTTAAAACAGGATATCTTGTGAAATAGACCTACCATCATCCTTTCCTTCTAGTCATTACTTTTGCAGAGCCACATGCATTTCAAATTAATATTTGAAGAGTTAATGCCTGTCTTCAAACTACAATTTTGCTATAAGTTTCTACTACTGTATCCAGCATGGATCCTGACACTATGACTGATCCTGCTATATTAAATAAGTGCCTGGTTTATACCATCAAAAGCTTGGCTATATGACAAGGAAGTTTGAACATTTTAAATTTGTTCCATTTAAATGGAGTCTTGCAGCAGCTTAAGTTAGCCTGGCTGTATAGTCAACCCTGTACTGAAGATGACACTGAAACCATTGGATACATAATTCTGTTTAATTAACTAGGGACCACAGGGATGGCAGAAATACTTGTCTCAGTGGGGCAGGAGGCCAGCATGAACCTGGGCTGTGTACATGGAAGACTGAGCAATAAAGGTTGAACACAGTTATTGATTCATTTTATTTTAAAGACATTAAAGAAAACTCACTCTAGTTAATTAAAATGTTATAATTAGCAAAATTACAGTCCAGTGTTTTCTTTCAGGTGTACATAGCATTTACATAACCAAGGAGAATTGGAACCTCAGTTATAAAAAGAACAACTGTTTAAACGGTAAAATATTTTCTAGTGGAAGTCTATCTGTAGGCTACCACTAATACTCTGATAATTTTATATAATCATTAAATTATTATAATTCTACATAAAATATTTCACCATTGCTATAGTTTTCAATTTATCTACAATAAAATGTGTTTGAGAAATTTAAACATATTTAAAATATCAATGTGCAAAGTTGTATTTGTATCTTGATTATAACACACAAATAACACAAACACTATGCTAACAAATGCATCAATATATACAATAGTAAAACAAAGGTAAGGATTAAAGACTGATCAGTGTTAAACAGATATAAAGAGGTGAGAAATATGAAAAGTCTCATTTGTTAAAGATGAATATGCCTAAGAGTTTAATGTCAAAAATCTAAACTTATCCCCACAGACCACTTTTCTATATAGCTCTACTGACAGTCTTCAAAGAGCTGAATGGATCAAACAGAACATGACTAAAAGGAAATAGAATTCATTATTTTGTTCAAAGGAAATGCAGAGTAAACAATACTAAGGCAAACGTAAGCATGATCAGTTTGAAAAGAAAGTATCATCCAGTTATGCTGCTCAAGATATGAAGGGAGTCACAAGGGAAAGAGCACTGATGTGATCTGCAGCTGCTTTTCAGCCACTTCCATCCTGATAATGCAGAGAACCAATACAGGTATTCACTAGATTCCTCAGCCAAATAGCCAGCAGCACTTTTGCATCCCACAACCCCAAATAAATTCATACAATTGACAATGAAGTACAATGAATAGAATCAAGTACTGTAATGGAGGAACAAAAAGACAAGTAATTCCACTCCAGACAGCAAAATTTCCTTAGAACCTTCTTAAAGACTGCAAGGATATCTGTAAATTGTTTATGATAATGATCACATTTTGACTAGACCAGCTACTTTACATATTGGGATCTGTGCCTCAGGTCTTCAGTTTGTAAAAGATTCAGGCCAATTCAATTAATGTCAATGAAACTGCTCTCTCAAATACAACTGTTTTAATGACAACAAATAGATTGGCACTTTACTTATAATGATGAGCACAGTGATAAACTGTATCTCTGAAGGAGCAATAAAGATGAAATTCCTAATCATAGGAGTATCCAGAAGTCACAATGGCACTTTACTAAGGATTTCTAGTCAAGACTATAATGTGATGAAGGAAATAACAAATATTTGCTTTGGTCCTCCTTTGTATGTCTCAAATAATAAAAATTTAGTGAATGGTTATTACTATCT
>PVHX01032087.1:0-14273 GCA_004024805.1 Geosciurus inauris | reverse complement strand
GCCTGGTGCGCGAGATCGCGCAGGACTTCAAGACCGACCTGCGCTTCCAGAGCTCGGCCGTCATGGCGCTGCAGGAGGCGAGCGAGGCCTACCTGGTGGGGCTGTTCGAGGACACCAACCTGTGCGCCATCCACGCCAAGCGCGTCACCATCATGCCCAAGGACATCCAGCTGGCGCGCCGCATCCGCGGGGAGAGAGCCTGAGCTCAAGACTCCCTAACCACCTCCTTAAAGGCTCTTTTCAGAGCCACCATAGTTCTCAGTGAGAGTGCTGTTCCACATTGCCTTCGGCTTTTTTGTATTTTTTTTCTTTTCAGTAAATAAGTTCTCAGGGCTGAGACTAGCTCGGTGCTAAAGCGCTTGCCTCGCCTGTGAAGCGCTGGGTTCTATCCTCAGCACCACAAAAACGTTTATCACTAAGTTGCTTAGGAGGGCCTCGCTAAATTCCTGAAGCTAGCCCAAGTACTGAGATCTCTCACCCTCTACTTGGATTACAGGTGTGCACTACCAGGCTTGGATGAGGAGTCATTTTAAAGGTGATAACTAAGGGAGATGCCAAAAGCATCTTTTTTCAGGCTCCTATCCTGGTACTACTGGGAATTGCCAATCGCTTAAAACTAGGCAAACTGCACATAATCTGGCCTGTCACCCCCACTTACTGGTTGGCTTTGTCTTGCTAGGCATCCACATCACTTGAAAGGTCATCTTGTGGGTTGTGAACACTACATGGTTACTGACTCACAACTGTCCCTACAGATTCCCAGGAGGTGAAATTAAGGCAATGATGGGTCTAACAATAGTAGATTTGTTAAGGTCTGGGGCCTTCCGGGAAACTGAGGCATCCAAAAATGTCCCATCCATCCCACCCTGATTCATGAGATCAAGTCAGGAAATTTTAGACATGTACTTCCGAGTAACAGGCACGAGTTTATTAGAAGGGATGGGAAAGGAGAAAAGAGGACACTCTTAAAAAGAGAGTACCCTGTCAGTGGTGCCCTCCAGTTTTATTGGGAATGCCCAGAGGTTTCCAGAGCCCCACCCAAGTGCCCGTCTTTAATTGGGACTAACAGCCTGGGAGCTGCTGGACCACCTCCAAGATAAGATGGTGTAGTGTTCAGAGTTTTTTAAGAAAATTGAGTCCCCCTATTTTTACCTCAATTTCCTGCCCATTTGATCAGTTTATTACCTTTTTTTGTTTTTGTTTTTGTTTTCTTTTTTGATACTAGGGATTGAACTCAGGGGTACTCGACCACTGAGCCACATCCCCAGCCCTATTTTGTGTTCTGTTTAGAGACAGGGTCTCACTGAGTTGCTTAGCGCCTGGTCTTGCTGAGGCTGGCTTTGAACTTGCAATTCTCCTGTCTCAGACTCCCAAAGTGCTGGTATTACAGGTGTGCACCGAGGTGCCCAGCAGTTTATGACCCTTTGAACAGCTACTGTCAAGGTTTCTCTCGGAGGATCCTGATGTCTTGGTTGCCAAGGTGATGGGGGAGGGGTGTTAGTTTCTGTGATAAGGAAAGGTCCAGGCTACCTCAGAGGGTGTGACTTGATCTTGAAACCATAGCTTTTTGTTTGTCCATTTGGTACTGGGGATTGAACCTAGGGGCACTTTGGCACTGAGCTACAGTCCTTTTTTATATTTTGAGACAGGGTATCACTAATTAGTTTAGGGCTTTGCTAATTTGCTGAGGTTGGCCTTGAACTTGTGATTCTCCTGCCTCAGATGTGACTATGGGTGGGAGAGGTTTGACATACCAGGCCCCATCTTCCAAGATAAGCCTCCCTTGCCAGATAAGCCTCATCTTGCCCTGTGGTTTTCAGTCTTTCCCATTCATGGCTGAATGGGAGAGCATTTACCTAACAGTTAGGGCTCAAATTCTCTTACCCAGTACTATGATTTTTAAAGTGTCACTTCTGAAAGAACAAAACCTGAATTCAGCTGAACCAACTGAACCTCTGTTACCAGGAAGACATGACAGTGTTCAGATGAGATTCTGGTTCCCATGAGTACTGAGGTTTTGTGTGGCAGTAACTCATCTGATAACCTCATAGGACAAAGCTCTGAAATGTTTAGTCTCCATCCTCATTCCAAGACTGTGATATTGTAAAGTTAGCACCTTAGCCCTCTGGTCTTATTTGCTATCTTGCAGGAGCCTAGTAATGCAGCCATGTGTCTGAGGGGCAATTCATGGCATCAGGCCATCTAACTGTAGGCCAATCCCCGGATGCTACAACTAGTGATTTACCCAGGCAGAAGCCAGAGTGGAGACCACCTGGTGCAGACCTATCCCACTTGGGGCACCTGAAAGCTTCTAACGACTTGGACCCTTGCATGACTGATGTGCATTAAGTCCTAACCCAGAAGACAAGGTGCTGCCTAACATCTGTGAAGCTAAGTGGTAACAGTTACATTTTGCTATTTTTTTCTCCCCTGGTAAAAGATACAAGTCAAAGACCAAAGATTTGTTGTTGTGCTGCTCAATGTTGTATTTATAGGATGGATTGCTAATTTGCTATCACCCAGGCAAAGATAGCTCCAACTCAGCCTTCCAAAGGCTTTAAGAAAACAGAATATCCCACTTTGGAAAACATGGCAATAGCCAAGGCAGAAGGCCTGATTTCCTTCAATGGAAAAAGCAGACATGAAAGGCCATGCAAAGGTCTTCCTGCTCCATTTCAAAGACACTGGCTGGGATTTTAGAGTCTTCTGAGGTGTGGTGTATTCAAATGGAATACACACTATGAGCACACTTAAGTATGGACTTAGAAATGGTGGTTTCATTTGATGGTCCTTCCTTCAACAACTGAAACCTAATTCCAGTCCCTTTGCATGTACCCCAAATTTAGAGATGAGCTTCTAAGGAATAAAATAAAATTAAAAATCCAGCCACTTAGAGAGTAGGTCATGACAGGCAATGTACTTCCTACTGGCTCAGTTTAGGTGCTCTGGACCCCAACTGCCATGTGGAAGAACCCTCCTGCAGCCCCTTGGAGAGGCCTGCCTGGTAAGAAACTGAGGCCTTCAACAGTCAGTAAGGAATCATAGACAGCCAGGAAGTGAGCCAGTTCTGGGCCCTGTCAGGCCTCAGATGACTGGCCCCTGCAATGAGTGGACCCTGCACTTCCTGTAATACCCTAAGCCAGATCCACACAGCTAAACCACTGTTTATCTCATCTTCAGAAGGCGAGAGATAAAAAACTTGCTATTTTAAGCTACTATATTTTTTAGTAATTTGTTTCACAATGAATGACTGATGCAACAGGAGACAGGAGAGTCAGGAGTTGTCCTACACTAAGAATTTACAAAAAAGTTGACTACACTAAGAATTTACAAAAAAGAGGAAAGCTGTTGCCTTCTCAGGCAGAGCAGCTGTGCAGGTAAGCACCTCTGGCTAGCAGCTGTGGAAGAGGAAAAAAGTCTCACTTTATTTTTATCGGTTCACTTAAAAATGAGTGAGATGCCAAGAAATCAATGTATCTGTGAACAAATATTGACTTATAAACCAGTAGTCTATTTTGTTTCAATTTGCTGTTTCCCAGTAGACTGGCTAAGAATGAACTCAGTTAAGGGACTGCCTGTGTGGGAGGCTCTCTGACAATTGTTTCATGCCCTTCACTTTAAGCTTTCCCACATTTACTATCACATCTGACTATTAAGGAACATTGTGAGGCAGGCACACAGAGTCTAGCTCTTTCACAGGGGACAGTTCTTGGCACAAAAAGTATTCTTGGTGCAGGTGGGGCCAGGGCTGGTGGCTGCACCCTCCTTCTCCTTCAGTGACCCCTTTCTAGTTTTTGAAACATTTCTACCTGTCAGAGGTACCATCTCTAGTGGTCCTAGTACTTGTCAATTAAGCTTTTACAAATCATTTTTCCCCCTTTTCTACACCTCACACCAATTTATACCAATGCAGGGGAGGAGAAACATCTTCCTTTCACTTCAGTTCAGAGGCCAGGGCTTCTGTAACAAAATATCAATGAGAGAAAAGCATGCAAATATATTAAATGTAAATTTTGTATGGACAGTCTTGTTAAGGCAATGAGCACTACCAAAAAAATAAGTCCTTGTCCCCATGCCAATCCAATAATGAGAACACAATTTCAAGGGAAGAAAAAAGTTTTATTTCTTTGCTAGCAAAGGAGAAACACAGTGGACTCCAGAGGCTGTGATTCTGCCTTTCATGGGGAACAGAGGACTTTTAAAAAGGTGATTCAAAGGCTACATTCCAAGCTGTTCTTTGTCAGGGGTCATAATTCATTTGCATCATTGAGAGAGAGCCATTTCTTAGAACTTCTGGTGCCATCCCTAAAGTCTGAATTAATTCATTCCTGTGGTGCATGAGCTCAAGGACAGGTAACCTGGCCTAGGATGGAAAGAAACATAAACTTGATTCCCAGAGGTTAAGAAGGGGGAGAGGGAAAAGAAGTGGGAAGGGGGCTATCAGTTTTAAAATTAGCCTCAGTGGCAGAGCAGCGAGGATTATGTACAAAGCATGAAGTAGACTGTTACACTTGGACCCAAAGCAATGAAACTGGAATGTTTCATGCTGGGGCAGGGGCAGTTACCAAGGCCAGCTCACCAGAGTCCTAGGGCCATTGTCATTGGACATAAGGGTACTCCTTCCTCTGGACTTAGGACTTCAAGGGAAAGTCAGAAATCCTTCTTGCAAGTGCTGGTTCTCAAGTTCCTGCAACTTAAAATGCCCAACATCCTGGGACAGCATGCTCTGAACCCATCACTAACAGTTGATTTCATTGGGGTTATTTGAGATACCATTTTCCTGAACTGCAAAAAAGTACTTCCCTTTCTTTTTTTTTTTTTTTTTTTTGAATGTTTATTTTTTAGTTGTAGGTGACAGAATATCTTTATTTTACTTTTATGTGGTGCTGAGGATCGAACCCAGTGCCTTATGCGCGATAGGCGAGCACGCTACCACTGCACCATAATCCCAGCCCCGTACTTCCCTTTCTTTAAGAGATGCTTTGGAGGTTACATGAGGTGATACGGGACAGTGCCTTGATCAATGCCCCCAGAGAATACGTTAGTTTCATCTCTGGATTTTGATCTGGAGAGCTGGAGAAACAAACCTAAGTCCTCTGATGAGACTGAACTGGGGATTCATTCTTGTCACTGGTTAAGACCTAGGAAACCATTCAATTCAATGACTAACACATAAACAAGTCGATTTCATGGCTGATCTAATTTCTTTGACAATCTGTTAGTTTTTGTTTTCCACAAGGCAGACTCTCCCACACTTCTCTTCCAATTCTGGACACTATATGGAGCACAGGAAGCATCTATCTAGGAGGCAGAAAAGATGTTGGAAACAGTTGAGAACCAGTGCTCGCCAGGACTGCTGGTGCTCCCCAGAAGTGCTGACGTCCTGAAGGCATTCAACAGGAGAGCAAGCAGAGCTGCAACCATGCACTGTAACCCAGGCTCAGGAAGGTTTCCATTTCACAACAGGAGTTGCTGCCAGAAGCACTGCCCACTGACATGGCTCTCATCATGAAAGAGGCTCTAACATGTAAAAAAAAAAAAAGAATTTATTTAGGTATCCCTGCTGAAAATATTTTTTTAAAAATTTAACCTTGATTACATTTAAAATGCTATACATTCTGAAATGGAAACTCGGAGGAGCTGTATGAAAATTTTCATTTACATAAGAAAATATACCTTGAGTGTTTTAATTTAAATTGAAGAAAAATTTTCAGATTTTTAATGGAGACAATATTTTTCAACTTTCCTTGTATTCAGAGACATGCAAATCAAAATAGCAATGAAAAACTGTATAACACCCAACAGACTTGCAAAAAAAGAAAGCTAGTGTCTGAGTCCCCTTACACTGCTACAGCAAAAGGTGCTAGAGTCACCATTCTGGTGGCTTACCAACAAGACACTGCCCTCAGTTCTAGGCTGAGAGGTCCAGTTAGGACTCATTTTTTTGTTCACTCAACAGTGAACCTCAAGCTCTGTCCTGATAGCCAAAGGGCCGAGGCGGAGCTCTGGGACCACATTATTAAAGCCCCGAGCCCATCGGAAGATCCCTGAACTTGTGACCTGATCTCCTCCTGAGGCCCTGGCTCCCAGCACCATCACTTGAGGGGCTGGGCTTCAACATGTGAATTTGGGGACAAAGGGAACATTCTATCCATAGCACTAAATATAAGTGCACCTTGGCAGGAAGTGGAGAGACCCATGTGCTCAGGTGGACCTTCGTGGTGACTTTGTACAAGATGTGTTGGAAAACCACCTACCATCTCTCCCATGCCAGGCCTGTGCCCCAAGGAAGTCTACAGACCCATGAAGTCATATATGTGGTGATAGAAAGGCAGGGAGAATTTAAGGGAATAAGTAAAATAAAGTAGATGGATACTAAAAAATGCCTTTTTTGTCTAAGGTAAGGTTAGAAGTAAATGGCAAAAGCAAAAGCTGAACTCAGGATTCAGTCACTTGTTATGGCCACCAGTTCACACCTGGGCACACAGTGGTGGGACTACAATGTGATGGCCTAGCTTTACTCCCAAGTAGGCTGATGACCACCCAAGACATCCAACCTGAGTGACTTTTAAAGAATGCCACGTGGAGAGTGCCTGTTTTTGAAAACTCCTGTCCCTAGCCTGAAGCCAGAAAGGAGAGTAGGGTGGTAGTGGAGGGCCAAGTCATCTTCACCTTGGACTCTTGGCATCCAGTTTGGGAGATGCTAGGGAGAGGTGAGGAAGAGAGTAAGTGCTTACTATTGGCCTGAAAGGCATGAAAACCAGCAAAACTGAGAGAAGCCTAGAGGGAAGGATAGAGGCCACCATTGGTTACAAAATGTGTCACCCAAAATGTGCCTCTGTGGCATAAGGATTATTTTGAACAGAGGTTTTGAGAAACTACAGACATGGGAGAAGTTCTGAGAGCAGAGAAAGTGTTCTTTTGTAAGGGGAATTTACATCTAAGCTGGTAGTCTCCATTTGTAAAGTTGTCTCCCTCTCTGTGCCAGGAAGGAAAGGAGGCTGACTCAAAATGAACCCTCAGTGACCACGGCTGGCCACCTGCAGGCCAGTCCTTACCTTGTTGCCATGCTTCTCCAAGTCCCCATAACTGGCCTCCCCCACCTGCCCTGTTCCAGCTGAAGATGGTTTCTATGCCACTTCTGTGCGGTACTCATTTTCCTGGGTTTCTTTTGTATACATATGAAATATACATCCTAATGAAGTTCTGTATGAAAGACCAGAGCTAAATAAACTCCATGACAGGCTTCAGGCCCTCCAGAAAGACTAGTAGGCCTGAGTTTAGATCCCAGGAAAAGTCACACATTGCTCAAGGCTAAAGCCACCCTCAGAGCAGCCAATCAAAAGAGGTTAAAAATTACACACCTGGCATTCCTGAGGTCTGAGTCAGGGTCTAGGAGACTATAGATAGTTACTTTGTACAAACCAGCCAATCACTCACCACTGCCCAAACCCCATGTGGGCCCTTTAAACTCACCTGTACTTGGTCATTTTCAAAAGATTCTCTAAGGTCATGATTGGGTCCCGCCAAATGTAATGAACACCCCCCAGATTCTGAATGGTCAATACTGTCACCATAGGGGCTGTAAGATTGTAATTGGTGCTTGTGTAATGATGCCATGCATACGTCATGTCCACTGCCACCACCTGTCCCCTCCCCCTATAAAAACCTGCTCAGCCATTGTTCGGGGCCACACCTCCCTACCTGCTGCATTGGTGAAGGTGTGCGGTCCCTGCCCAAGCTTGTAATAAAGACCCCCTTTTGTGATTGCATTGGAATTGGACTCCTGGTGGTCTCTGGTGGTCTCATGAGCTTGGGCATTACACTGTATGTTGTGTTTTGTTGTTTTTTCTTCTGCTTGTCTGTCTTTTGCTATAGGGTGTTCCTTCTAAGAACTCAGAAAGAGTAGAGGAAAAAATATTTTTCTTCCTTGCTTATACACAATAGTAGAACACTGCAAAAATAGCCAGGGCAGAGAGAGCACTAGGTAACAAGGAGAAAGCATCAGGTATTGAAAGGCTTTCTATATTGGCGAGCACATTTAGCTCTTTTTTTTTTTTTTACTGGAGATTAAATCCAGGGGTGTTTTGTCACTGAGCAACATCCCTAATCCTTTTTTTTTTTTTGAGATAGCATTTCCCTAAATTGCTGAGACTGGGTTCAAACTCACAATCCTGTTGCCTGAACCTCCTGAGACATTTGGATTACTGTGGGACCATACTTGAGTCTTGAGAGAATTCCAGGAGCAAGTAAGAGATTTCTCTGATGAAGTGGCTTTGCAATCTGATTCCAAAGGTTATGGAATAGTGGATGTGAGGAGAGATGATGGGTTAAGATCAAGAGAAGAGAAATCTGAATGGACGGTCAGCTTTTTCACTGCCGTGACTAAAAGACCTGACCAGAACAATTTTAGGGGAGTAAAGTTTATTGGAGGGCTCATGGATCAGAGGTCTCAGTTCAGACAGCTGGCTCCATTCCTCGGGACTTGAGGTAAGGCAAACCATTATGACTGAAGAATGAGGCAGAGGGAAGCAGCTCACATGATGATCAGTAAGCAGAGAAATAAAGAGAGAGAGAAGAAAAAGAAAGAGAGTCCATTAACCAAATACAAAATATGTACCCCAAAGGCAGGTTCCCAAAGACCTACCTCCTCCATACACACCCCACCCTTCTTCCATTACCACTCAGTTATTCCCATCAGGAGATTAACACACTGATTACACTAAGGCTTTCATAACCCAGTCACTTCTCTTCTAAACCTTGCATTGTCTCACACATGAGCTTTTGGGGGATACCTCACATCCAAACCACAATAGGCAGTGGATTCTGCATCTGCAACATTCTTTAATTGGTGGTCATGCAGGAGCTTAGAAAACAATAGCCCAAAATATGCCACTTGTTTTCCCCTCAATCCAAGAGTACCTGGGAAAGAGCAAACACAGGGAGGGCTTTCTCTGAAGTTCCTGTCTATCTAAAGTCGTGATCCTCTAGATGATATTCAATGTTGTCAATCCCTTCCACAGATATCTCATCATTTGCAGGAGACTGGTGCACCTGGCAGAAAGACTCGAGCTGACACCACAACTACAGCCCAGACAGACTTTGTCTCAGGTTATTGCCTGTTCATTGGGCCCATTCATCTTCCCTAAAATTTATGCATTCTTCTTGTAAAATTGCCAGCGTCCCTCACTTCCCTCTCCCCTGAGAAGAGAGTTTATAAGGTACTTGACTCTGTTATGAGGTGCACATCATAGATTTGTGTGCCTTTTCTTCTGCTAACATGTCTGCTGCCAGTTCACTTCTCAGACTTGAATACGAAAACTTCAGAGGGAAAGAGGGTTCTTCTGCTCCAATAGTCCTAATGACACATGGGAGCAATGCAAACCTAAGGATCTTTAAGGAGGTTAAGGATGGTGTTCATGCTGAGCTGTGACCAAGGAAGAGGGGAAGCTCTATGTATCCAGGACTCATGATCATGTTTTAGCTTGGGTAAAATGTATGGAGGAAGGATTTGAGAAAGTAAGTGCATGGGAAGAAAAAGACAGAACAGCAAATGGTGCTTTGCATCAGTGCATATGTACATGCGTGTTTGGAGGATAGGAAAATGAGAATTAGGAGAGGAACTATGTTTGAAGGGAAAGAAAGAAAGGAAATGGTATGCAAAACGCAACCTACTAGCTAATTCCAAAGCTCTAAACAAAATAAGCAGGACAAAATCAAGTGTCAAGGAGATAAGTAGTTAGTATATTGAACTGAAAATTTAGTCATATTAAAAAAGATTGAACCCAAAACTTTGAATTAAAAACATTAAGAAATCGTCGATAAGAGAAGTACAGATCAACAAGCAGATCTTAGAGCCTCACTTATTCCTCTGATCAGGAGGAAAAGGGAATTATATGAAAATTGAAATGGCCAACATTTCTCTTGAAAAGGTACACCTCCCCAATGTGAGAAAAATACACAACTTTTTATCACAATTAATCAATAAGAATGTATTAGGCAACTCACGTTAACTAGCATCATTATTTCCTGAGGAAATTTTTTTAAAGAAACATGAATCTACTAATTTAAATGAAACTAGATTCTCAAACTCTTTAAATTGAGAAACGTCAAGAATCAATTCATTATCTCCACACAGGTGCAAGAATTTAAAAACTCTGATTTGACAAAGAAAAGTTACAAGCATTCACATCTCTGAAAAATATGCATGTCCACACTGTAGGGGTTGCGAGGTGACCCCTTTCTTCACCAGTGTAAGTGTCCCAGCTTGCGCTTCTGTGACAAAAGGCTAGGGGAAGAAAACCACAGAGAATGCACCTCATCATTTTCCCATGACAGGGAGTCTCTGGAAATGAAAACGCAACAGCTCAGCACAGACTGCCGATTTTTATGCTTAGACGTGGTGAGGAATGCGCAGCTATGGAGAAATGCGACTGGACAAAAGGTGGCAAACCTAGTGGTCAAGGACTGAAGAGGAGTTCAGCAAGGCCCATCTGTCCAGGCTTTCTGTGGCAAGCCCTCTGTGGCAATCCCTCCTCCTGGGTATGGGGCAGGACCCCTCCAGAATGGGGTCTCAAGGGAGATAAGAGAGAGTGATCTCTCCAAGGTTCAGGGCCTGCTTCCTTGGGAAGAGAGGACTTCTAGTTTCTACTGACCGACCCCCTTGGGGAAGAGGAATTCTGGCTTCTATGACTTGCTTTAAAAAAGAAAGAAGGGCAGGAGAAAGGCAGGGAAAGACTTGCTTCTTCAACCTATAGTACTAGTGCACAAAGTGCCAAACTTTGGAACATTGCTTTCTGGGCCCCAACCAAACACCAAATATTCTCAAGGCAAGCCATTGTTAAGCCAATCAAACCAAAGCCCTACCTGAGTTATGTTTGCAGGGGACCATAATATTCAACTGCAAACCAAGCCACTTGGGTGTAAGTATTATGCTGAACCAATTATTTTAAGAAACAGCAGATACAGAAAAGTGCAAAAACAGGGCAAAAGTTCACTCTTGAAAAAGAAAAAGAAAGAAAACCCTACATTTATAAAGGAAATTTTCTGGGTAAAAGTGTCTTCCTCTGCCATACTAGAAGAGAATGACTTCTGGGAGAATATTCTCATCCCCTGAGACAACTAGAACCTGCAGACTCTACTACATAACCTTTATCTTTATAACACTCACCTTCCAGTAGTTTGCCTGTGGATTTATCTCCCCACTTTAAGATGGCCTATAAGCTCTCGGGCCTATTTGCTTCTTTGGGCTTTCATTCCTTTTCTGTAAAATCATCCACATTCATATTTGATGCTCTTCTCCGTGTTAATATGTCCATTTAATCTGTAAGGCCAAGACACTAACCCTGAGGTGGAGGAGAACTCTCCTCCTGGCTCTTTCTTCACTACACAAAGTGGCCCTCCTCAGGATTCTCATTGTTTCAAGATTTCCTCATACAAAGTTTCACTTTAAAAAGACACATTCAAGAATAATCGCCGTGTGGGCTGTGGTTGTGGCGCCGTGGTAGAGCGCTTGACTTGCATGCGTGAGGCACTGGGTTCAATCCCCAACACCACATACAAAATACACAAATAAATAAAATAAAGTTTAAAAAAAAAATCGAAGGAAGGAAGGAGGAGGAGGAGGAGGAGGAGAAGAAGAAGAAGAAGAAGAAGAATCGCCATTTAACAAGGCATAATGCCCTTGGATTTTCAAGTTGCAAGGGAAGCAGATCATGGTGACCATCCCAGCAGACGATGCAGGGTTAACATGTTCAATATTAAACATGGGGATTCCATTATTAGCAAGAAGATAAAAAGAGACCAGTTCAAATAATAGAGCATGTAATGAACGCTTTGCATGTACAGTAATCATAGCTTACAGTGCAGTCGCAGAGACTGACTTCTAAAATAACAAATGACATTTGCTGAAGGAGTAAATAACCAACCAAACTTGCCTGAAACAGAAGGTAAACATTCCCAAGGTTGGGGAAAGAGAAGGGAGAATGCGAGTGAGAAGTCAAGCCTTGCGCAAAGGCTGCTGCCCCCGGAAGACAGGGGAGGGCCAGAGGAAGCCAATCCAAACTACTGGAGACACGGAAACCGCCCAGCACTCCGCCTTTCTTTTCCTTGGAAAAAGACGTCCCCGGTTTCCGTATTGGGCATTATGGGAAATTTAGAGGTGTGGGCTTCCAGGTGACTTTCTTCAATAGAGGAGAGGAGGGCACTGGAAAAGCCCAGAGCCACATCGCACTTGCTCCACTCTCCAGAGAAAAGGAGGGTAAACACATCCTTCCTCAAACAGCTTCCGCAATCTTTTCCTAAACACTATGAAGACAATGTTAAGTCACTTATCCTCAGAAATGCGGGGGCGGAAGAGGAAAGGGAAAAGTGAATCGCGAGAACGGCAGACAACCACACTGGAGGAGCTAGGAAGCCACACCTGAGCGGCGAGGCGCGCAGAGCTGCAGGGGGTCCCTCCTCGGGGTGACTGCACCCAGACCATAGAACGCACTGTGCGCACCTAGCTTCCCAAATACCCCAGTGACGGCGAAAGCCTCTCTTGAAAGGGCCAACTCGATTTCAGAAGCCAGAGGAATTGGTGCGGCCGACGCTGAACAAGACAAACTCTAGGAGGTCTCAGATAACGGAGGGCAATGGTGGCGCTGGGGAGCGCAAAATATTATGAAAAAGGACGGAGAAACTTTTTACTAGGTCTCTTCTAGAATCTGCAGTTTAAGCACCGCCCTTTAATTTTTTTTTTTTTTTTTCTGAAAACGTGGGAAGGGCTTCCTCCGGGATTCCAGTGAGCATGTACCACTGCCGTGAGAAGTTTCCAATCAGGTCCGATGGACTGCTATATAAACATTGCCCCAGCGATTAGATAGTCAGTGCCTATTCAATTTGGCGTGATGTCTGGTCGTGGAAAAGGAGGTAAGGGCCTGGGCAAGGGCGGCGCCAAGCGCCACCGCAAGGTGCTGCGCGACAACATCCAGGGCATCACCAAGCCCGCCATCCGCCGCCTGGCCCGCCGCGGCGGCGTCAAGCGCATCTCCGGACTCATCTACGAGGAGACCCGCGGCGTGCTCAAGGTGTTCCTGGAGAACGTGATCCGCGACGCCGTCACCTACACGGAGCACGCCAAGCGCAAGACGGTCACCGCCATGGACGTGGTCTACGCGCTCAAGCGCCAGGGCCGCACCCTCTACGGCTTCGGCGGCTGAGCGTGAGGGTTTGGGCTGTCCCTTACCTTCCAACCAAAGGCCCTTTTCAGGGCCGCCCACCAAATCTGCTAAAGGCTGTAAGCATTTTTAGTTTCCCTAAGTTATTCAAAATCCTCTGCGGCATAGCAAATTTGCGTACCAAGTTCCTTGTCCTCAGCTTTTCTGATTTGATGTCATCAAAGATCCCAAGATGTCAGGACCTGAGATCCTTAGAACTAGTTTTGTAAGTTTTAATGAAACCATACGGCTCGCTCTGGACTCTTCGCCTTATAATGGCAAGGACCGAGTATACACTGATTATATGTCAGTTTATTGCGACCCTTTGTAGGGAGTTAAACGTTGGCATGGCGCACGTCAAATATTAAACCAGTAAATTTCATTCGCAAGTAGTCGCAATTACCTCGCATATTTTCCCCTATGCTTTGTTTTCTTTTTAGTATTCTTTTCGTAGTTGTAGGTGGGCACAATACCTTCATTTTTATTCATTTTTATGTGGCGCTGAGGATCGACCCCAGTGCCTCACATCCGAGCCAAGCGCTCTACCGCTGAACTACAACCCCAGTCCCCCATGCTTTATTTTTGATGTTCAAAATAATGTAAATTACTTTTGATTCCCTACGACATTTTCTAGGTTTTTAATGTAATTGCTAAAAGGTCTTTGTTTTCTTTAATTCAGTAAAAATTTCTTTGTACAATTCTTAAAAGATCGATGTAGACGCGGAAAAACTTCCCTTTTAGCCAGAGGATTGAACTGGTAACCAATTCCATGGGTGGAACAAGGAGCAGCAGTCTATTGTCCAATCAGAACGCGAAGTTTGCTATAAATACCGGGATTTCTAACCTCTTCGCTCATTAGTGGAGAGTACCGAACTATGGCTCGCACGAAGCAGACAGCGCGCAAGTCCACCGGCGGCAAGGCGCCGCGCAAGCAGCTGGCCACCAAGGCCGCCCGCAAGAGCGCGCCGGCCACCGGCGGCGTCAAGAAGCCGCACCGCTACCGGCCCGGCACCGTGGCGCTGCGCGAGATCCGCCGCTACCAGAAGTCCACCGAGCTGCTGATCCGCAAGCTGC
>PVHX01032086.1:0-14276 GCA_004024805.1 Geosciurus inauris | reverse complement strand
CTTAAATTATAAGAGTTATAGTAACAAAACAGCATTGTATTGGTACCAAAACAGGCATGAAGAACAATGGAACAGAGCAGAAAAAAAACAGAAAAGCCCACATAAATAAAATTACCTCATATTCGACAAAGGCACCAAAACCATATATTTGAAAAAAGAGCCTCTTT
This sequence comes from Geosciurus inauris, assembly GCA_004024805.1. Classification (NCBI taxonomy): domain Eukaryota; kingdom Metazoa; phylum Chordata; class Mammalia; order Rodentia; family Sciuridae; genus Geosciurus; species Geosciurus inauris. The sequence goes on along the minus strand of PVHX01032086.1, from coordinate 14,109 downwards.
AAAGAACAGTGCTTGGAAAACTGGAAAATCATATGTAGTAGAAAAAAATTAATCCCTATCTCCTTCCCTGGACAAAACTCAACTCAAATTGGATCAAAAAGCTAGGAATTAGACCATAGATCCTACACATACAAGAAGAAAATGTAGGCCCAACACTTTAACATATTGGCTCAGGAACTGACTTCCTCAACAGGACTCCTAAAGCACAAAATGTAAAATAAAGAATCGATAAATGGCATGACATTAAACTAAAAATGTCTTCACAGCAAAGGAAATAATCAAGAGTGTGAACAGAAAAACTGCAAAATGGCAGTAAATCATTTCCACCTTCACCTCTGATAAGGTGTTGATTTCCAGGATTTACAGAGAACTCATTATACTTAACACCAAATAAACAAATAACTCAGTAAATACATGGGCAAATGAACTATACAGACACTTTGCAAAAGAAGAAATACAAATGATCAGCAAATATATGAAAAAATTTCAACATCTCTAGCAATTACAGAAATGTAAATTAAAACTGTACTGGGATTTTATCTCACTTCCATCAGAATGACAATTATCAAGAATAAAAGCAACAATAAATATTGGAAAGGATGTGGGGTAAAATGTACACTTATACATTGCTGGTGGGACTAAAAATTAGTTTAACAACTCTGGAAAGCACTGTGGAGATTTCTCAAAAAATAGAAATGGAAGCACCATATGACCCAGCTCTGCCAATCCTTAGTATATATATGAAGAGTTAAAAATCAGGATACTACAGCTATATCAATGTTTATAGTAGTACAATATACAATATTTAATCTATGAAACCAATGTAAGTGCCCTTCCACAGATTAATAGATAAAGAAAGTGTGGTATATATACACAATGGAGTATTAATCAACCTTAAAGAATAATGAATTTATAAATTGTTATGGTTAGGGGTATAATGTGTCCCCATAAGCTCATGTGAGAAACAGTGCAATAAGCTTAGAGGAGAAATAATTGTATTATGAGAGCATTAAACCAATCTGGGAACTAATCCCCTGATGAGATTAACTGAATGGCAACTGAAGGCAGGGAGAGTGTTGATGAAGAAAGTAGAGTATTGGAGGCATGCATTTGGGGTGTATATTCTGTATCTGATGAGTGGACTCTCTCTGCTTTCTGATCATTATGTGAGCTGCTTCCCTCTGCAGTATTCTACCATGATATTCTGTCCTGAGGAATGGAGCCATGTGTTGACAGACTGAGACCTCTAAAACTATGAACCCCTAAATAAATGTTTCCTTCTCTAAAATTGTTCTGCTTTGTTTTAGTTGCAGCAGTGAAAAAGCTGACTAAAATATAACATTTGCTTGTAAGTGGATGGATCTGGAGACTATTTTGCTACATAAAATAAGTTAATCCTCCAAAACCATACATCATTTTTTCACTGATTGTGGATGCTAATACACAATGATGGATGATATATTCTATACATGTCCATTACATCTAAATTATTTTTAAAATATCTTTATTAGTTATAGATGGACAGAATTTTGTTTGTTTGTTTTTTAATGTGGTGCTGAGAATTGAACTCAGTGCCTCACATATGCAAGGCAAGTGCTCTACAACTGAGCCACAACCCCAGCCCCTACATCTAAATTATTGATTGTATTTTTTAGTTCTATAGTTTTTGCTCACTTTTGTTTGGAAGATCTATCCAATAGTGAGATAGGTTTGTTAAAGTCAGCCAAAATTGTTGTGTTGTGATCTATTTGATTCTTAAAATTGAGAAAGGTTTTTGTGATGTACACAAATGCTCTTTTGTTTGAGGCATAAATATTTATTTATTTACTTATTTTTTATAACAAAGTCATGTCTGTTTATTAATGCTCTCAAAAACAAGAAACTGAAGAAGAGTTTTCTACTAAAGAAACAAAGACTTTTGGGTGTGTTATGAAACAAACCATCCAAAAGTAGATATTATTTTTATAAGAGTATTTTTGTTGTTTTATTTATTCTAATTAGGTATACATGACAGCAAAATGCATTTTGATTCATTGTGCACAAATGGAGCACAAGTTTTCATTTCTCTGGTTGTACACACTGAAGAGTTACATCATATGTGCAGACATGCATGTAACTAGGGCATTGTTGTCCATCTCATTCAACCATCTTTCCTGTCCCCATGACCCCTCCTTTCTCATTCTTCCTCTTTGACAAAATTTCTCCATTCTTCTCATGTCCCTCCCCCATTATGGATCAGCATCCACTTAGCAGAGAGAACATTTGGCCTTTGGTTTTTGAGGATTGGCTTACTTCACTTAGAGTGATATTCTCCAACTCCATCCATTTACCTGCAAATACCATAATTTTATTCTCTTTTGATGCTGAGTACTATTCCATTGTTTATATATACCACAATTTATTTATCCATTCATCTATTGAAGGCCATCTTGGTTGGTTTCACAGTTTAGCTATTGTTAATTGAGTTTCTGTAAACATTGAAGTGGCTGCATATAGGAGCTCTCCATGCCTTCAGCACCCCCCAGTCTCAGGCGCTTGTTGACAATCATGTTTACTTCGAGCAAGTCAAGGACAGTGCCCTCAGAGCCCTACATAATTTGAGCCCTTCCACTCTTCAGGAACTTTTAAAAAATCTTATTCAACGTCCTTTAACGATTTCTTGGCTCGTGTCATCCAGGCTTTTGAAAAGAAAGTAAATTTCGGCCCAGGCCAAGATGCCCTAATTCAGCAACTCACCTGGGAAGGTGCCAATTCCACTTCTAAGGTGGCAACTGCCCCAGTTAGACATGAGGACCTTAATTAATGGGTTTCTGCCACTAAGGAAGTTTCCACCCCTAACAATTCAATTTCAGCCCTCACAGTGGCTCTCAAGTCCTGCTTGACTCCCAAAAATCCTTCGGCTTTCGTGGGCCACTCTCAAGGCCCTATCTGTTGGGGTTGCATTGGACATATTGCCTGCTACTGTCCCTCTAATCAGTCATCTGAGTTACCAAGGAAGCCCTGCGCCCCTTGCCCTCATTGCAAAAAGGGGTATCATTAGGACTGACACTGTCACTCCAATCCTTTAAACTTCAACAGGGGCAGCCCTCAGCCTCGTTAGACAAGAGGGCCTTTACCTCTCAGGTCAGTAAGACAGTACATTTGCTCCCCACAAAACTTATAAGCTAGAGCCTTACACCAGAGTTTTCACCTCTCAGCAAATAGTCTTCATCACCTATTGCCTGAAATTCCAATCCAACAATACAAATATCTGATTCATACATGCTCCTCTTGCAGCCAATTGTTACCATTGGGCCCACTCCAACCACAGGGAGTCAACCCCCATGGGCTGACACCCAACTCCCTCTGGCAGATGGATGACACTCATATCCCTACCTTCAGGAAACTTAAATTTGTACATGTGATAATTGACACCTATTCCTCCCTTGTATATGTTACTGCCCTCACAGGGGAAAAAGCAACCCATGTGATTAAGGCTCTGAAGCAAGCAATGCTTGCTTCATGGGCATCTGATGGTCAATCAAAAGAGACAATGGCCCAGCCTATGTCTCCCTCATATTGAAGGAATTTTTAACTTCCTGTGGAATTTCCCATACCAATGGGATTCCCAATAACCCTCAGGGACAAGTAATCATGGAAAGAACCAACTGCACTCTAAAGGAGATGCTTCAGAAACTTGATTCCACCAAAAAGGACCCTTCTTTGAGATTGTTAGATGCATTATTTACCCTTATCTATCTTACTTTTGACAAACAAGGCCTCAATGCAGCAATCCAACACTAGGGTCCATTTACTTTCCCTACTCTCATTCTCTTGGTACAATGGAAAGACCCTTTGACATTTCAATGGAAGGGCCCAGACCCTCTGCTCACACAAGGGCGAGGCTATGCTTGTGTCTCCCCCCCCCAGACTCTAAGCCCCTTTTGATCCCAGCCAGAAATATTCATCCAAGTCTCTCTCATGAAGACAACATAACTTCTCACCTGAAGAAAGAAGTCCCTTCTGTGAGTACCTAAAATGCAATACCCACTTATACTACTATTGGCCCTCTAGGGTACTGCCACTCATGTAATACTGCTGCCCATAGGTTGTGATGACTCTGTCCTGCCCTTCCTCTTAGCTACCAATGAGTGATCACAATGTCCTGTCACTTCTGACCCCACAGCCTCTCAGACCAATAGATCTTCTGAGATTACCCCCTTTAGACTCCATAACTTGGAGAAACTGCCTCTCTATTACCTGACTATATATCCTCATTCACAGGGAAGCCATCACATGGTCCAGACCTCATACCATGACTCTCCACAATAACATATTAAAACTTAACAAGCTCTCTTAATTCATACCGTTAAACAATCACAGGAATGCAAGAAAATTCCCGGGGATTGCAGCCCTAGAGAACATAAGAAGCTCACCCACCCCATCTTCACTGGAAATGCAAGGCTTCACAGCTTCAGCCAACCCTAACCCCAAAGCTGCCTTCCTTTCCAACCCCACCCAACCACATTACCCCTTCTCTTAAGAGAGAACTCATCTTGGAGCATGTTTGCATGGGCAGGTTAGTCAATGATGGATAAGATGCTCAGAGGAGCAAAACCTAAGAAAGGCACGGTCTTGTTTGCCCCTCGCCCCCATACACAACATGTAGGGGTCTGAAAATCCAGTGGAATGATTCTCTCCCATGAGGAGATTATCACAGATCCCTCCAACATGCTTGCTTACGGCCCACACAGGCCCCACTGACCTTTCAAAAAAAAGTAAAAAGGGGGAAATATAGGAGCTCTCTCCAAGCTTTCAGTGCCTCCTATGCTGATTGGCTGCCTTCAATGCCTCTCTTTTTCTCATCCCATGCTGATTGGCTGTGCGCCTGACATGGATCAATACCCTATTATCTGTAACCTAACCTCAGGGTCATGATTGGTCTGAGGACCCTATATAAACTATATATATAAACTATATAAACTATATATATAAACTGACCCTATATAAACTGTTGCACTAATTGAAATAAGTGGATCTGCCTCTCACTCCAGCAGAGCAGTTTTACCTACCACCGGTGTCTGGGTGAGTGACTCCATGACAGTCCACCCCATACCTTGCCCCGTTGAACCCCATAAACCTTTATCCCCCAGGACCCCAGACCTCGTCCCACAGGAACCCAACTTGTCGAGCGACTCACTCAAGACATGACATAAATGACATCCAATATAAATGACATTTGCATCACTGTAGTATGCTGTTTTTAAGTTCTTTGGGTACAGACTGAGGAGTGGGATAGCTGGGTCAAATGGTGGTTCCATTCCAAGTTTCCTAAGGAATCTCCATACTGCTTTCCAGATTGGTTGCAAAAATTTACAGTCTCACCAGCAAGGTATGAGTGTGCCTTTTCCCCTACATCTTTGCCAAAACTTACTGTTCTTTGTATTCTTGATAACTGCCATTCTGACTGATATGAGATGAAATCTTAAGAGTAGTTTTGATTTGTATTTCTCTAATTACTAGAGACATTGAACATTTTTATAATTTGATAATTGTATATCTTTTGAGAAGTGTCTGTTCAGTTCCTTAGTCCATTTATTGATTGGATTGTTTGGGGTGGTTATGGTGTTAAATTTTTTAAATTCTTTATATATCCTGGAGATTAGCGCTCTATCTGATGTGCATGTGGCAAAAATCTGCTCCCAGAATGTAGGCTGTCTCTTCACCTTGGTGAGTGTTTCTTTTGCTGAAAAGAAGCTTTTTAGTTTGAACCAATACCATCTATTGATTCTTCCTTTTATTTCTTGAGCTTTAGGAATCTTGTTAAGAAAGCCAGGGCATAATCTGAGGTGACGAAGGTTTGGGCATATTTTTCCTCAACCAAGCATAGAGTCTCTGGACTCATTCCTAAGACCATGATCCACTCTTGAGTTGAGTTTTCTGCATGGTGAGAGATAGGGATTTACTTTCATTTTGCTTCAGGTGGATTTCCATTTTTCCCAGCACCACTTGTTGAAAAGGCTATCTTTACTTCAATGTATGTTTTTGGAACCTTTGTCTAGTATGAGATAACTGTATTATGTGGGTTTGTCTCTGTGTCTTCTATTTTGTACTTTTGTTTTGCATGTCTATTTTGGTGCCAATACCATAATGTTTTTGTTACTATGAGTTTGTAATATAGTTTGAAGTCTGGTATTCTGATGCCTCTTGCTTCACTCTTCTTGCTAAAAATTGCTTTGGCTATTTTGGGTCTCTTATGTTTCCAAATAAATTCCATGATTACTTTTTCTATTTCTATTAGAAATGACATTGGAATTTTAATTGGAAATACATTAAATCTGTATAATGCTTTAGGTAGTCTGATGATTTGACAATATTGATCTGCCTATTCAAGAGCATGGAAGATCTTTCCATCTTCTAAGATCTTCTTCAATTTCTTTCTTGCATGTTCTGTAGTTTTTATTATAGAGGACTTTCACCTCGTTCCTTAAGTTGATTTCCAATTATTTTTAGAGGCTATTTTAAACAGGGTAGTTTTCCTAATTTCCCTTTCAAAGGATTCATTGCTGATGTATAGAAATGCATTTAATTTATGGGTATTGATTTTATATCCTGCTACTTTGCTAAAATCATTTATTAATTCTAGAAGTTTTCTGGTAAAATTTTTTGGATCTTCTGAGTATAGAATCATGTTGTTGGCAAATAATGATAGTTAGAGTCCTTCTTTATCCAACTCATATCCTTTTACTTTCTTTCATCTGTTTAATTGCTCTGGCTAGAGTTTCAAAAATTATGTTGGATAGAAGTGATGAAAGAGGGCATCCCTGTCTTGTTCCCATTTTTAGAGGGAATTCTTCCAATTTATCTCCATTTAGGATGTTGGCCTTCAGTTTTGCATAGATAGCTTTTACAATGTTGAGGTATGTTCCTATTCTCCCTAATTTTTCTAGTGTTTTGAACATAAAGAGGTTCTGTATTTTGTCAAGTACTTTCTCAGCATCTATAGAGATAATTACATGATTCTTGTCTTTAAGTCTATTGGTGTGGTGAATTACATTTATTGATTTCTGTATGTTGAACCAACCTTGCATACTTGCAATGAAATCCAATTGATTGTGGTACACAATCTTTTTAATATGTTTTTGTATGTGTTTTCCCAGTATTTTATTGAGAATTTTTGAGTCAATGTTCATCAGGAATATTGGTCTGAAATTTTCTTTCTTTGATGTACTTTTGTCTAGTTTAGGAATCAAGGTGATACTAGCCTCATAGAATGAGTTTTGTAGGGTTCCCTCATTTTCCTTTTCATGGAATAATTTTAGGAGTATTGATATTCTTCTTTGAAGGTCAGAATCCATCTGGGCCCGGGCTTTTCTTGATTGGTGAGCTTTTGATGGTGTCTTCTATTTCCTTGCTTAAAATCGATATGTTTAAGTTGTGTATGTCCTCCTGATTCAGATTGGGCAAGTCATATGCCTCTAGAAATTTGTCAGTGTCTTTGGAATTTTCTATTTTACTACAGTATAGATTTTCAAAATAGTTTCTAATTATCATCTGTATTTCAATAGTGTCTGCCATGATATTTCTTTTTCATCATGAATTTTATTAATTTGAGTTTTCCCATTATTTTCATTAGGGTGGTTAAGGGTTTATCAATTTTATTTATATTTTTGAAGAACCATTTTTTTGTTTTGTCAATTTTTTGAATTGTTTCTTTTGTTTCAACTTCATTGATTTTGTCCTGATTTTAATTATTTCCTGTCTTCTACTTCTTTTGGTGTTGATTTGTTCTTTTTCTAGAGCTTTGAGATATAATGTCAGGTCATTTATTTGTTGACTTTTTCTTCTTATAATGAATGAGCTCAATGTAATAAACATTCCTTTTAACATAGCCTTCATAGTGTCCCAGAGATTTTGATATGTTGTATCATAGTTCTCATTTACTTCTGAGAATTTTTTATCTCTTCCCTGATGTCTTCTGTTATCCATGCATCATTAAATAGCATATTATATAGTCTCCAGGTTTTGGAGTAGCTTCTATTTTTTATTTTGTCATTGATTTATAATTTCATTCCATTATAATCTGATAGAATCCAGGGTAGTATCTCTATTTTTTTGTGTTTGCTAAGACTTGCTTTGTGGCATAACATATGATCTACTTTAAAGAAGAATTCATGTGCTGTTGAGAAGAAAAGTATATTCACTTGTTGATGGATAAAATATTATATATATGTCTGTTAAGTCTAAATTATTGATTGTATTATTGAATTCTATGAGGGTTTTTCTGTTTAGTTTTTGCTTGGAAGATCTGTCCAGTGGTGAAATTCTGTGCCTTCTTCTATCTTGATAATTCTTAGATTTGGTCTTTTCATGTTATCCCATAATTCCTGGATGTTCTGTTCATGGTTTCTTACCATCTTCACTGTGTGGTCAACTTTATTTTCAAGATTGTATATTTTGTCTTCTCTGAGGTTCTGTCTTCTAAGTGATCTAGTCTGTTGATGATGTTTCTATTGAATTTTTTATTTGGTTTATTGTTTCCTTCATTTCAAAGATTTCTTTTTTTTTTTTTCAGAGTTTCCATCTCTTTCTAACAGTAATCTTTTGCTCCTTGTATTTTTTCTCTTATCTCTTTGTTGGAGTGATAGATTTTTCCTATATTTGCTCTCTAATCTCTTTACTGGATTGATCAGTTGTTGTCTATAATTTTCCTTTGCTATTATTCTGTTCTTCACAGATCATTTTCATTATGAACATTCTGAACTCTTGCTCTGACATTTTATCTACTGTGCTGTCAATGAATTCTATTATTGTAGCATCTTGGTTTGTTTGGGCCATTTTCTTCCTTTTTTTATGTTGTTCATGGGTCTTCCTCTCTAGCAGTACAAATCTGAGGTATTAGTTTCTACCCTATAATCTTTTAGTGTCCCTGCAGGTTACCAATACCTCCCCTCTGGTGTAACAAGGCCTTCAGGGACATTGGTGATGGTATTCCCAGTCCTAGGTATTGTCCCTAGCCAGAAGCAGGACAGGAAAGCCACACAATGGTAGATGGGGGCTGCAGCATCAGTCTGCTCCACCTCCTTCGTGCATCAGGCTGGGGTGAGTCTGCCAAAATATTTATGGTAGTTATATCTTGCTGATGTATCTATCCCTTAAGCAGCATGAAATGTCCTTCTTTATCCTTTCTGATTTTCTTGGTTTGAAGTCCTTGTTTTCTGATATAAGAATGAAAACTCTTGCTTGTTTATGTGATCCATATAAATGATATGCTTTTTCTCATCCTTTCACTTTCAGTCTGTGGATGTCTTTACCTATGAGGTGAGTCTCTTGGGGACAGAATATTGATGGGTCTTGTTTTGTCGTTCAATCTACAATTTATGTCTTTTGATTGATGAGTTTAGGCTATTAACATTCAACATTATTATTGAGATGTGATTTGAATTCTGTCATTTTCATTCATTTCTGGTTTTTAATTTGACTAAGTTTCTCCTTTGATTGAACTTTTGTGTAGTTCCTCCCTTTGTTGGTTTTCACTTTTTTTTTCTTTTGGCGGTGCAGGTACCAGAGATTGAACTCAAGGGCACTCAACCACTGAGCCACATCCTGGCCCTATTTCATATTTTATTCAGAGACAGGGTCTCACTGAGTTGCTTAGTGCCTCACTTGTGCTAAGGCTGACTTTGAACTCACAATCCTCATGCCTCAGCCTCCCGAGATGCTGGGATTACAGGCATGTGCCACTGCTCCTGGTTTGTTTTTCACTTTTCTATTTCATCTTCACGGAATATTTTGTTGAGAATATTCTATAGTGCAGGCATTCTAGTTGTGAATTTTTTTTCTGCTATTTTTTATGGAAGATTTTCATTTCATCTTCAACTCTGAAACTTAGTTTTGCTGTACATAAAAATCTTGGTTGGCATACATTTTCTTTCAGAGCTTGATATATATATTATTCCAGGACCTCCTAGCTTTGAGGATCTGGACTGAGAAATCAGTTGAGATCAGAATTGGCTTCCTCTTGTATGTAATTTGATTTTTTTTTCTCTCATAGCCTTTAAAATTCTATCTTTATTCTGTATGTTAGTCATTGTCATTATAATGTGCCCTAGTGTGAGTCTGTTTTAATTTTGGACATTTGGGGTCCTGTAAACCTCTTGAATTTGCTTTTCCATTTCATTCTTTAGGTTGGGGAAATGTTCTGATACTATTTCATTGAAAAATGTAGATTCCTTTGCTTTGTATCTCCACCACTTCATCAATTGCAATAAATCTTAAAGGTCTTTTCTTGTTATTCCATACTACTTGTAAGTTCTATTCATGGATTCTTACCATATTCTCTGTGTGGTCATCTTTTTTTTTAAGGTTATATGTTTTGTCTTCATTGCATGAGATTGTGTCTTCCAAGTGGTCTAGTCTGTTTGTTATGTTTTTCATTAAATTTTTAATTTGGTTTATTGATTTCTTCACGTCAAGACGTTCTGCTTCATTTCTTTTCAGAATCTCTATCTCGTTCCTGAAGTGATTTTTCACCACCTGAAATTTATAACTGATTTTGCTCTTTACATAGTCCTTTACATCACAGATCAGTTTAACTATACACATTCTAAACTCTTTCTCTGGCATTTTGTCTACTATAATGTCAATGGGTTCTATTATTGGAGCATCTTGGTTTGTTTGGGATGCTTCATTCTCTAGTTTTTTTTTTCATTTTGTTTGTGAATCTTCCCATGTAGCAGTGTGAGTCTGAGGCACTACAGTTTCTACCCTGTAGACTTATCATGTCCCTGAAGGTTTGCAGTACCTCACATTTAATGGGGAGACCAATATTAACAGAACCTAATGCAAACAACGTATAGGCTTACACCAAATAACTCCTAATAAGTCATCCACAATTTTGATAAAATAAACAAAAATCACGTGTTCCATTATTGTCCAAAATACCAACAGTAATTTTGCAAAATGGTTTTAAATTTCTAATATTGGACCAAGGGAGAACAAAAGTGGTGTAGGATGTGATATTTTTGAGAAAGGAGGAGATAAGATAAAAGTAAATGATTAGGAGTTCCTGTGGACCGGCAGGAGCCGCAGAGGGCACAAATCTGCCCTCAGGAAACTCCATGGGTGTCCAGCCAAAGGGAGAACAGGGACTGCTAGCCACTGGGGAGCCCAAACTCAAGGTAAGAGTGGGGTCTCTTGCACAGAGACCCCAGCACAAGACGGCCCCCCCAAGTGCAGCCTAGGCATGCCCAATTCCACTCCAGAGTTCCTGTGGAACATCAGGAGCTGCAAAGGGCCCAAATCTGCCCTCAGGAAACTCCACGGGTGTCCAGCCAAGGGTTGACCAGACAATGATAGCTAGCAGCCACAGGAGAACACACACCCAGGGTAAGATTTGCCTGCAGAGACCCCAACAAAAGACAGACCCAAACAAGTGTGGCCTGGGACCGCCTGAGTTCTGCTCCAGAGTTCCTGGGAACAGATGAGAGAGAAGGACCAAAACCGCCCTCAGGGAATGCCAGCAGTGCCAAGCTGAAGACAGACCAGGGCTTGCTAGCCTCCAGCTCGAGGGAAGCTCACACACATGGTAAGGGTTGCAAACAAACTCTCCTGCTTGTGACCCTGCCTAAGTGAGACCTGGGCCTGGGCCCATGCCCAGTTCTGCTCCAAAGTCCCTGCTCACCAGCAAGAGTGTAAGAGACGGGTAAAACAGCCCTCAGGGACCACCATAAGACCCCAGCCAAGGCCACTTCCACTTCCCTCTAGAAGTAAGTCCACTACATCTGCCACCAAATTTAGTGGCAGTAGTGCCCATTGGGGACACTGGGGGAAAAGAAGTAGCTCCAAGGTGAGACATAGGTAATCTGGACTGTCAATACAAGATTATAGGATAGAAGCCGCAATAACTCAGATTGGTGTTGCAAGAAAGGAAGATACACAATCAACATGAAAAAACAAGGGAAGAAAGTGCCCCAAATAAACCTTGATACCACTGTAACAGAATCTATTGACAACACAGTTGAAGAAATGTCAGAGAAAGAATTCAGAATGTACATAATTAAAATGATCAGTGAATTAAAGAATGACATAAGCTAGCAATTACAGGCAAAAATCGATCAAACAAACAAAGAAATAGGAGAGCAAATAAAGGCAACCATTGATCATTCTAACAAAGAGATAAGAGAGCAATTACAAGTAGCAAAAGATTACTTTAAGAAAGAGCTAGAGATTGTGAAAAAAAACCAATCAGAAATTGATCAATCCAACAAAGAAATAGGAGAGCAAATAAAGGCAACCATTGATCATTCTAACAAACAGATAAGAGAGCAATTACAAGCACCAAAGAAATTACAAGCACTTTAAGAAAGAGCTAGAGATCATGAAAAAAAAAAAAACAATCAGAAATTCTTGAAATGAAGGAAACAATAAACCAAATAAAAAACTCAATAGAAAGTATCACCAGCAGACTAGATCACCTGGAAGACAGAACCTCAGATAATGAAGACAAGATATACTATCTTGAAAAGAAACCTGACCATACAGTGAAGATGGTAACAAATCATGAACAGAACATACAAGAAATATGAGACAGCATCAAAAGACCAAATCTAAGATGTATGAGGATAGAAGAAGGTGCAGAATTTCAAACCAAAGGAATGCACAATCCCTTCAATGAAATAATATCAGAAAATTTCCCAGATATGAAAAATGAAGTAGAAAATCAAATACAAGAGGCTTACGGGACACCAAATGTACAAAATTTCAACAGATCTACACCAAGGCACATTATAATGAAAATGCCCAACATACAGAGTAAGGATAGAATTTTAAAGGCCACAAGAGAGAGGAACCAGATTACATATAAGGGGAGACCAATTCGTATCTCAGCAGATTTTTCAACCCAGACCCTAAAAGCCAGGGGATCATGGAATAACATATTCCAAGCCCTGAAAGAAAATGGATGTCAACCAAGAATCCTATATCCAGCAAAATTGAGCTTCAGATCTGATGATGAAATAAAAACATTCCATGATAAACAAAAATTAAAAGAATTTACAGCAAGAAAGCTGTAATGCCTGCACTACACAGCATTCTTGGCAAAATGTTCCATGAGGAGAAAATAATAACCAACAATGAAAATATACAAAGAGAGGAAATACACTAAAATAAGGCCAATCAAAGGATAAATCAAGCCAAGGTAAAAACCAAAAATAAACCAAAATGACCAAGATTAAAAATCATATTTCAATAATAACCCTGAATGTAAATGGCCTAAATGCACCAATTAAAAGACAGAGACTGACAGACTAGATTAAAAAAAAAAAAAGACCCAACAGTATGCTGTCTTCAAGAGACTCATCTCACAGGAAAAGACATCCACAGACTGAAAGTAAAAGGGTGGGAAAAAACATATCACTCACATGGACCCTGCAAACAAACAGGAGTTTCAAACCTCATATCAAATAAAATGGACTTCAAACCAAAGATGATGAAAAGAGATAAAGAAGGTCATTTCATACTTCTTAAGGGAATCATACATCAATAAGACATAACAATCATAAATATCTATAACCCAAATAATAGAACTTCTACGTATAACAAACAAATCTTCCTCAAATACAAGAATCAAATAGACCACAACACAATAATACCTGGAGATTTTAACACAGCTTTCTCACCATTGGATAGATCTTCCAAACAAAAACTTAATAAAGAAAGCACAGATCTCAATAAAACTATCGATAATTTAGACTTAACAGACATATATAGTGTGTTCCATCCATCAACGAGTGAATACACTTTTTTCTCAGCAGCACATGGATTCTTCTCCAAAATAGACCATATGTTATGTCACAAAGCCAGTCTTAGAAAATACAAAAAAATAGAAATTCTACCCTGCATCTTATCTGACCACAATGGAATAAAATTACAAGTCAATGACAGATTGAAAAACAGAAACTACTCCAATACCTGGAAACTAAATAATATGCTATTGAATGATGCATGGATAACAGAAGACATCAGGGAATAGGTAAAAAAATTCTTAGGGGCAAATGAAAACTCTGATACAACATATCAAAATCTCTGGGATACCATGAAGGCAGTGCTAAGAGGAAAGTTCATTGTACT
>PVHX01032085.1:0-14243 GCA_004024805.1 Geosciurus inauris | reverse complement strand
TGGAAATGGAGAATATTCATGCTAAGTGAAATAAGCCAATCCTAAAGAATCAAAGGCCAAATGTTTTCTCTGATATGTGATGCTAATTCACAATAAGGGAGGTGAGGAAGAATAGAGGTATTTTAGACTAGACAGAGGAGTGTAAAGGGAGGGGAGGGGGCATGGGGATAGGAATGATAGAATGAATTGGACATTATTACCCTGTGTGCATATATGATGACATGACATGTTTAACTCTACATCATGTAGAACCAGATGAATGAGAAGTTATACTCCATTTATGTATGATGTGTCAAAATGCATTCTACTGCCATATATAACTAATTAGAACAAATTTTTTTTAAAAGTCCATATCAGACACCATTTCCACCCTTGCTGCAAACTCAATAGTTGGTCCTGGGTAGGGTCAGGGAAGATTCTGCCAACCTCTGATGCCTTCCCCATATTCAGCAATGACTATAAATATCAGAAAGTGTCATGACCTAGGGGCCACAAATGGTTCATTGTTGGAAATATTCAACTATTTTTACAATACATTATAAACACCTACAAGATAGGATGGTGAATATACATCAACAGAGTCTTAGAGTTAAAAACTTTTTGGTTTCCAGGTAAGTGTAGACTATGAAAATATAAACTGTACATGTAATAGATGTTCTTCTTGGCAATCTTTACATAAAATGCCAGTATTGATAAGAGCCTGCTAAGGTACATAAATGTGCCTTTTACAGCAGGAATAACTAAGATAATATAATTCTTAAAAAATGTATTTTTTTTCACTCCTTTTATTGTTTTTCAGAAAACTTAGTTGTACATTTAAACCATCTCTATGACAGTGATTTAACACAGGACTTAAATTATCTGTCAACACATACATAGGTTTCAAAGTAAACATGTTCTGAGAAAACTGTAAAACATAATGATGATTTAGATCATAACATAAAAGCTTAAAAGGACACAGGTACACCACCAAAGGACATCTTCAAATACTCCATATTTTATAACACTCATAAAAATAGTAACTTTCATCTTTTCTAAAGGCCGTACATTTGTGAAAACCATGTTTTTCATAAGAGTTTACTTAAAGGGTGCTCTTTACTCGTGTCCAGATATTTTGTGACCTGATGACCAGATATGGAGAGGACTGTAGCACTTATCTCAGCATCTTCTCACATTCTCCGAAGCTATCATAGTAAATTCTTCAATGATTTTTCCAAAACCACACTTGGCACTTTGATATACCTATTAGTTCTGAATATTATTTCACTTGGCTTTGTTATTCAGTATGGTTGTAAAATATTATCAAACCAGTCCTGGTAGGAAGAGGCCCATCTGGCCTGTGCTCTCCAAGGGGCATCTACCTTCTACCACTGTTCCTCATCCAAGACATTCTAAAACGCCTCCCCTCCCATGTATTCAGTAGTCAGAGTGCATATATGTGTATGTACATATTTTTAACTTTTTTTCCTGTACTTAACAGAACCAATTATACCCCTAAATGTACCTATGTATGCGTGGTAACAAGAGGTCATGAATTACCATATATCAATCATCTCCCAGAAAACCTAACACATTGTTCTGAGCAACATAGATGCCTAACCAAATGATGCTTCAAACTCAATTATTCTGTAATTAATGGCTCATACTATGAAAAGGGACAAGTGAAGACTGAAGGGTTAGAGGTGGCACTGTGTTCATTCTCTATCCCAAGGAGAACTGCAGAACTGCAGTGCAAAGACAGAGACTGAAATAGATAGTACAGCACAGTCTATCCTTCCTTTGTGTAACAAAGCATCTGGTCAATGAATATTTATAGAGACAGTGGAGAAGTCAGAGCTCTGAGTCCCAGCTATACCGATCACTAGACTCTAAGAACCTCAGGAAAACAATTCACAAAGTTCTAGCTTCCTTTTCTGTAAAATCAGAACAATAATCATATCAACCAAAAAAAGGTCCTATGAAGATTAAATAAAGCCACCTTTGCCTAGTACTTTGTGTATGTACATATAAATAAACATATACATCCACCACCCCAGGAGATCTCATTATTATAATGCCTACTAAAATGCCAGGTACTGGGCCGTAACCTAGTGATAGGTAATCAGAAGAAAATCCATTCCCACCCTCATTAGATGGTATAATAAGCAAGCCTAAACAAAATCAGCACTAAGCATAGCAGTTGCTTTGAGTGAACGTTTTTACAAATGAAGAGTAGAAATGAAGAAAACCAGAAGCCTGAGAGAAGATTATGAGTGATTCTGAAATCTATAAAATTAAAAACAAATGATTTTGGTTTTATGCATCAAGTTTCTAACTGGGGTATCTAGTGCTAAGGAAATGTAAGGGTGAGAACTGAGTTGTGTGCATGATTACTAGGTTTGCCTTGGGGGATTAACTTGTTTGCAGGTGCATGAATTTTCCTCTTTTTGTTGCTGGAAAATGACAATCTTCAGTAACAGCCTAAAGAGCCTTTCAAAAGCAGGTTTCTCTTAGTTCAAAAAAGTCATTGACCAAGAAAAGCAGCTCTCTTCTGTCTTGGTTGTCACATTTTAAACCAGTTCTGGCACCTTCAGTATGTTTAAGTACAAGAATGTGTCCCAACCCAAAGTCATGGTAGCTCTTAACAGGTCCATTCAGTTGCACAGGAGTAAACAGTTTGCAAGTGACAGACATTAGTGCTTATATCAGTCCATGATCCATGAAAAACAAAACATTCTTCACAAGTGTCAGTGCAAGGCATAAATATTATGTTTTTATATTGCTTTAATTTGGCAACTCACAATTCTGAGTCAGCCATGAATGAGGCAGTATGTCAGAGTCAAAATCTGTAATGAAATAATTCTTACTGAGCGTATCAGATATGCCAGTAATTCCTATTTGTGTGTTTCAGATATTTTAGCTACAGGTAGGGAAAATTAAATTACATCATAATTTAGCATGTAATCAGATATGCCAATAAGACTCATTCAAATAACAGCTAAAGTAATGTTGAAATTAACTTTTCAATATGGGAAAGCCACTTAATCTAAATATGACAGAAAAAATTTCATAAATCCAACAAAAGTGCTAATAAATGAAAAGGTCAACTCAGAAGCATCAAGGTACGCCAGAACATTAGCAATTAGCTTGAGTTTCAGTGCTGCTATTGATTTGCTGACATTTTTCAAGGTAACCCATACTTCTCAACATTATTCATGTCTCCTTTTAAGTTTTACTGTAGAAACATGTCTTAATGTCTGTAGAGCCTAAATTGTTAGAAGTTTACATATACAGAAGCTCTCTCTGAATGGAAAGTGAAAAGCACAAAAAGAAATCCCTGATAACCATACTTAGTAGAATCTTCTTATTCTATTGATACTGACAGGAAAATTTTTTCCTCATTCAGTGCAACCTTTTCTGATGAGGCCACTGTGGTTTCCTACTCTTGTCCCTGTGGCTCCACTAGGATCAGTCCTGCCCCACGTCTTTGCATGCTCCAAACAGAATGGCCCAATATTCTCAAGTAAGGAGTACCACATCTCGCCCGTCCTCCTAAATGAAGAGAGACTGGTGTTTTGTGTTGGCCAGTGTCCCAAGTCACATTCATCAGCACTAGCTTACGGACCAAGATTCTTTGTTCTAACTACTGGGGGAAGAGCTGCTGTCTTCTTAAGGGGCTCTCTCTGGGCCAACCAAAAACATGGATGGCCAGAAAATGGGGCAGGGGAGGAGGAGAGAAAGACTTTCAATGACATTATCTGAGACCTAAGAAATTAAGATATTTCTGGACTTTTCACTTCTACAGGATATACGCTCATTATATAGGATAATAAAATTCATTTTTAAGTTAGCTTTCTGTCATGCAAAATAGAATCAAGAAATTTGGAAAAAATTTTGTTAGATTTTCCAATTTTGTTTCCTTCACTTTAAATGTTGGGTTTTTTTTTTGGTAGTGTGTGTGTGTGTGTGTGTGTGTGTGTTTATGTTATTCATAAGTAGTAAGTAGCAAGGTGGCAAACATAAAATTTGCCACTTTGCCATTCTCAAGTGTGAACTTCACTGGCATTAGGTACACAATGGTTTTTGACAACCATCACCATTGTCCATTTCTGAATATAGCACCTTACCCTACCCTCCCAGTATTTACCCCAATACTGCCTCTATTCTATATAAGCTAGTCTTGGCACTGCCCTTAAAACAAAATAGGAATGGAAAATAGGAACTCAGATGTGTGTATGCTAATGTTCATTGCAGAATTATTCACAATAATCCAGAGATTCAAACCCAAGGGTATGACAGTTGAAGGCGAGAATAAACCGTGGTAAGCCACACGTTGAAGATTATTTAGCCATAAGAAAGAATGGACTTCTGATATACGATACAATAGGGATAGACTATGGGAATATTATGTTAAATCAAATGAGATACAGGACAAGTATTGTATGATTCCACTTATATAAAGGCAAATTCATAAATCAGAAAATAGATAAGAGGTTAGCAGAGGATGATAGGAAGGATGAATAATTATTACTTAAGGGGTACAAAGTTAGTTTGGGATGATGAAAAAGTTCCAAAAATAGAAATTGGCAATAGTTGTACAACAGCATTAAAGTAATTAATGCCAATTAATTTTACACTTAATGATGATAAAAATGGCAAATTTTGTGTTACCATTAGACGCTTATAACTCATAGATAATATAAACACACACAAACATATACACAAATATATGAGTGTGTGTGTGTGTATCTACAAAAAATTATTTTTAAATGAAAGAAACAAAATTGGAAAAATCTAACAAAAAATGGTTCCAACTCTTTTAGCTTCTCAACACTTATTCTGTCCCCTTCACAGCACTGTTAAAAGGTAAAACATGCACATCCATATAAGTTTTGTAAAACTATGAGACATGAAAATATTATACATGCTATTATACAAAAATGCTACTTTCATTTCTCCACTAAAGCTGTAATAACTCTATTTTTCTACAAGTTTTTTATATTTAAAATCCCTACATAACTTGCACTGATAAATCTTACCAAATAGCAAAAATGAAATAGAATGAAAACGCATTTTGTCAAAATGCCTATCTTTCATTTCTCTTCTGTATGTATTAATAACATACACTCATAAATAATATTGACACCAAATGTCCTATATTTTTGGTCTATCAGAAAATTCAAAATATTCTTGAGAACAAAATTAGTAAACCAGCTAAAATGAATATCATTCCCTGATTCAAACACAGGAGAATGAGGGTTTATTTTTTTTTCATTTTGTCAGAAAAATGTGGGAAGCTGCATCAGCCATTTAGCAAGTTAAAAGGGCTTCACCTTTCATGACTCCACATAGAAACTAATTATGCATCTGTGTTAATACATTGTAGAAAATCTTCCAAGAATGACTCCTTTAAAATTATTCTTCAATATTTATTTATATCATCATACATATTATGAAGCATGACACGTAATACACCATACAAATAAACAGGTCAAATATCCTACATACACAGATTAATTATTATTATTTCCATTTTAATATCTACCTAAAACTCTCCAGAGAGCTGTAAGATGAAGTGAATGTATTTTAAAGCTTTCAACTTGTCATTTATCTTTCACCACAAATATCACTCTTAAAAAAAGTAGGCGTAGTAACAAATTTTAAAGACTTATTTACTTATTATAGCTGTGCATGTATATGACAATAAGGTAATATCTCACCTGCATCTTTTAAAAATATTAAATGATTATATACTTTTTAAAATGAGGCTATGATTCAGACACTTGGAGTTTTTAATGTCTTAATTTTTATATTGACTACTTTGGTTTTTACTACAAAAGGTCATATAAGTACTTACTAGTCCCCTGAATCATTTCTTACCCATTTCCAAGGACACTGCTACTTTACTTGCATTTACAATTTCTCTTTCCATCTGCCCATGAGTTGATCCTTTTAAAAAAAGGAGTTCAGAAATTCTGATTTATCACTTCTTGTATTGGAAGACACAGGTTTAGGTCTGTTTCTCCAAGCGCCCTTCTCATTCTCCCAATACTATTAGGCAGTAACGACACTTAGGTCAAAATTCAATGCTTCCACTAGAAATATGTTGAAGCAAATGGCAGCTCAGCCTATATTGTGCCAGTGTTACAGGTTCTTCCTATGTAACAGGAAGGGAATAATTGCTCTTTTGTTTATATATATAATGATCATTAATTCACCCTCAAATATGAACATTTGTGCACAAGTCTCTGTATGAATGTAGGCTTTAAACTCTATTGGGCAAATAAAATACCTAAAACAGTAGTGGCTTTGTGCTAAGGCAGATTTATTTTTAATTTAAAAATAAATGCCAAGCACTGTGGCACATGCCTGTAATCCTAGCAGCTCAGGAGGCTGAGGCAGGAGGATCATGAGCTCAAAGCCAGCCTCAGCAAAAGCGTGGCGATAAGCAACTCAGTGAGACCCTGTCTCTAAATAAAATATAAAATAGGTCTGGGGATGTGGCTCAGTGGTCAAGTGCCCCTGAGTTCAAACTCCAGTACCCCAAAATAGTAATAATAATAATAATAATAATAATAATAATGCTAAACAGAGTATCAAAAGATGTTATATCATCTTACACTCTTAAATGTGTATGAGTTACTCCATATCCAAGCTTCATCTTGGTACTATCAGTCTTAATTGTTAACCATTTGAAATATGTGATGTTATCTCAGTTTTAATCGGTGTTTACCTGATGACCAATGACACTGAATACCTTTTCATTCTCATTGGACAACTGGACACATTTTTTTGTGAAACAGTGATTCAAATATTTTGATAATGATTTTAATTTGGGTTATTTTACTGAATTCTAAGGGCTTTACAGTTACATGTTTTGTGATCTAAAATTTTACAGTTTAGGATCAATTCTCACAATTATATTTTTGTGTTATACAGCAGACAATGATTCTCAATGCAACTCTGAAAATTTGGATATCCATTTTTTCTGCCACTATCTGTTGAAGACACTTTCCTTTCACCACTAAATATCTTTGACGATTTTGTATTTGCCAATTTCCACATTTAAACCTTTGACCACTTCTAAAATGTAAGCTTCTTCCCAAAGGTATGGTTATTTACATATTCTTCATGTTAGAGTCGGAATACGTGCTACATTATATATTTCCCATGGTGATATTATTATTATGCTTCAAAATATTATGAATTTCTAAAAAAAAAGGAAACCGTGTTTGTGAGTACTTAGGCATCTGTATCAGTTTGTGAAGATCTGAGTTTCTCCCATTGTCATTTCCCTTCATCCGAATACCTATAAGCCTATTTTGTGGTACAGGATAAGTGATCTCAACTCTCATATGAATATTTCTTAAATAGACCCTCATCTCAGAAAATTCCTTTCACTGACTATGCCCTTGTGGGTTGACATGGTTTTTGTTGTTTTTTTAATATTTCTTTTTGTTCATCTAACAGATGTTCCAAGGTCTTTTGTTCTCCATAGTTTCTCATAAGAACTATGTGAACTCATAAACCACTGTTGCTCTGTAATGTGTCATGTTTATGTCATGATTTTAATGACTTGACCTTTCACTGTGGCTTTTACTAGTTTGATTATGACATGCTCAGACATCAATTTCTTCACATTTGCCCTATTTCTATATTGTTGAGTCTATAAACCCAAATATGTGTATCTTCTACCAAATTTATGTGGTTCATACCATTATTTCTTCATTTACCCCCCTCTCTTCTACTGTCTTATTCCCCTGTGTCTGGGGACTTCATGTACATGTGTTGGATGTGTTGGATCTTCTAAAACCACCTCACATGTTCAAAGGCTTTCTTCATTTAAATTTTTTCTCTCTTTTTCACACTGGATAATTTTCACTTATTCTTATTCTGCTATTTAGCTAATACAATAGATTTTCTTTTTTTAAGTTGAGGTACTGTATTTTTCAACTATAAAATTGTGCTGGCTGTGTTGGAGCACGCCTGTAATCCCAGTGGCATAGGAGGCTCAGGCAGGAATGAAGGACATGCAGAATAAACCCCAGAGCATTCCCCTTATCTGCAGCTGTTTTCCCATGGCATCCCTGGGCACAGGGAGATGTTTATGGTGAATTGTAGCTCTTTTAGAAGCCCAGCTTCAACCAGAGGGAAGACAGGAAGGGAAAACACAAAGAGAACTCACTCACACCTGACCCTCACCTGACTAAATCAACTGACCCCAGGACAATAAGCCCCAATAAGTTCTCTACCTACCCTCCTGTCCTACCCCCAGTAAGCCCACCCAAAATGGCCAACTCATCCCAGGATCTGGCTCTGTTAAACCCTATAAAACTCAGACCCTCGTGGTGTCCTGCTGCTATTTTCTCCCCTGAAAATTTACCCCTATGATGCTTAATAAGGCACCGTTATTCCCTCAAGGTCTCTCTTTTAGGTTATTTTTTCTTACAAGGAGGATCACAAGTACAAAGCTAGCCTCAGCAACTTAAGCAGGCCCTAAGCAACTCAGTGATACCCTGTATCAAAATTAGAAATAAAAAGGGCTGGGATGTGGCTCAGTGGTTAAGCTATCCTGGGTTCAATCCCTGGTATAAAAAAATAAATAAATAAATGTGCATTTGGTTCTCTTTCAGTTTCTACTCCTGTCCTGAGATTCCCTATCTTTTCTTTCATATTGAATACATCTTTTGGACATAGTTACATTAGGTACTTCAAATTTTGCCTCATAAGTCAACATTTATTTTGTTTGGGGATGGCCTACAAAAAATCAATAGTTAAGATGATTAAGGAACATACTTGAAACAAAACAACCACATTATATAAGTGGAGCATTTTCACTAGGTTCTTCTCATGGAGGATTCCATGATTTAATAAAAAAAAATCTTATTTCTGTTCCTTAAATAATTTTTTTAAAGCACAGAAAACCAAATCAGCTAAAAGCACATTTAAACCACTTATCAATATTTATCAATTTCTATTAGTAATGGTTTAATATAAGATAAATAATTTTACTATTATATTTAAGTCATACATATGCATTTATTCAGAGGTCCTAATCAGGTGTTAGGATATCCTATGTAGACTTTCAGGAATGAGAAAGACTCCAAAATAAAGAGAAGGCTTATTTTCTCTCTGGCACATGGATATGTATGGCTATGTTAGTCATTTTGTTTAGTTTACTAAACATTGATAATAATGAATCAAAGGGTCCTCAGAATTTCGGAAAGAAAACCAGAATAATGTTCAGAACATTACAGAAGTGAGAAAGAATATAATATTCAATTATTTAAAAATATGAGAGGCAGTAATCTTTTACATTTGAACAATTCTTTCTGCTTCTAGACAGGTAATATTTTATGAAAGAGTGACTGATAATTAACTACTCTTAGAAACTGATTAATATAACTTTAGTCAGTTTTTTAAGGAAGAACACCTTAGATATAAATCTCAGGTCTAGAGACTCAAAGATAAAAGGCATATGAAATATGAACTAATGTGTCTTCAAACATCACATACAAAATTATGACACTTTAAATTCAAACAGATTTATATATTCTGACATTTCAAAAAACAGGAGAAAACAAATTGTACCAAGCAAGTGAGACACATGACAGAATTTTGTGACTTGCTCTTTAGTATTTGATATATGTCTCATCAGTATTTTAACTGCTATGTCATCATTTACACAGATAATAAAACTATCTTTAGAATCCCAAACTGAATACTGTGTAAACTTTAAGTGTGAAGATTTCTTTAGAGGTTTCATTTATAGTGAAAAGTCTCTTCCTGGTGTTATTTGCTAGAGAAAAGGCACTAGGTTGATAAAGCAATCCATCAAGCTGTCCTTACATAATTTATGGCGCCTTCAGAACTAAAGTGTTTAGTTTGTTCACATATAAATGGGATGGTAATAGACCCTGCACCAGGCATTTTAAACAGGTAAGTTCCTTGTCCATTCTCTTTATGAAATGCTCCGTTTTTTTTTTCTGCTGAATTTTTAAAAATCTTAAACTCTATAATTTTACTTCTCCCTTTGATTTCTGATACCACAACATTCTGCAGTTTAAGATTTTCTGTCAGGTATAGACTAGTGATCAAATTTCAAAGGAAACTAAATTGAAAGTTGGTAAATCAGCTGAATTAAAATGTTCCCTGGAAATTAAAAAAAAACATTTTAAACAAGGCATATCCTTGACAGTTTTTCCAAAATGTTATTGAAAAAAAAATATGTAATAAGTTAAAGATTTCATGACTTATTAAAGTTAATGAAATGTTTAATATTTCAAATAGAATATTTATCATCTGTGGCCTAAATTAGGCTAGAATTTATCTTTTTCAACAATATCAAAGAAGAAAAGGATATATCATTTATTATTACACTCAAAACTGCTTTTCAAAATAAAGAAGTTTTTGTCTAATATTCAAAGATTGTTCTTTATTTAGTTTTAAATAAAGAAAAGCTAAAGGATATACTTTGATTAATTTGACAAATTTATTAAGCTTCGCTGTGCTTAATATACTATCCAGATATAAAAAACATGATTGCCTTATTTGAACACTTATTGAACCTCCTGCAGAAGTGCAAAATACGATGAGAGATGGCATATGCACTGAAGTTCCTGGAACACAATTAATTAACTTCAAGTAAACTGGATATACAAACATTAAGTATAAATTGAGTCACACAGAATTATAAACAGTATTAACATTTTATGTTACGCAAAATGAAGTAAATTTCCTGTATTAAAAGCTAGGATTTCTTAAGAGTTTATTATTTAAGCTACTTCTTTTGGAACCTTTCCTTTTGCAATTTTTTTCCCAAAACAGAAAAAAGAAATGTTTTATCAGAACAACATATTCTAAGTTTGTAGTTTTAGAAATACCTACATGTTTCATATTCTATGGAGGAAAAAATCTTAAGTTCACACAGCATTAACATTACTTATGGTTTGGCCCAATTCTTATTTATGAAATTCATGAAAAATCTTATTCATATGAGAAAAGTCTATAAAATCTATAAACCCATGCCACTTCTAATTTGCAAATTTACTTATTGAAAAGCCTGTCACTCCTCCAATCAGACTCTGATTGTACTTTTTGGTATGAGTGGTGGGGTTAAGAGGGCTTCTCTTAATACATGAAAAATAGATAAAATAGAGCCCACATACTAGATTCTCTACTGCATGATTAGAAAATTAAAATCTTTAAAGTTTTCAAAAATATTAAATGCAGAATTTTTAAAAATAAAATTTTTAATTGCACAGAAGCACATCAATTATGAACTTGCTTACATCTTATCTCTTTACAATTTTTAAATAATTTTGAAATATCTCCCATTAAATCCATCAACTCTAGCCTTTACCCCAAAGTAAAGCTTCAGAAAATATGCAAGGATAAAGAACATGACAGTAAAAGTTTAGGACAATGGAAAGAGGATAGACAAATGGTGACTGGCATAACATGGCAGAACCAAAGCCTAACCACAACAGGGGGAAGCTTGGAAGAAGCTAGATGGTTTGTAGGCCAGACTCCACAAAGGTTCACGACTAGGAGGTTGCAGATACTCAGAGGATGAATCAAAAGGGGGGACCTGCTGAAACTCCTTTTAACAATCAGCTAGTTGCCTTCCCCATCCCATTCCCAAGATCCCTCACCCTTCAGAGAGGAGGCAGAGATTTCCTGGTTAGAGATAGTGAATCCCGGGACAGTAGGCCTGAAGGCAGCAGGCAAGATGAAAACAGCAGAAAAAAACAAAATGAAAGCTTATGACATCAAAAACTCGAGATGCCAAAACAACAATCAAGTCTGGAATCAAATAAAGGTTTTCATGGTCTGAAATGCTTTTTAATTCCCACTGAGCTCATAGGAAACTACTACAAGAATAAGAACCATCAAATAGACAGAATAATGGGGCTGGGTTGTGGCTCAGTGGCAGAGCACTTGCCTCACCCATGTGAGGCACTGGGTTTGATCCTCAGCACCACATATAAATGAATAAAATAAGGATATTGTGTGCATCTATAACTAAAAAATTAAAAACCTATATATTAAAAAAAAAAAAAAAAAGAATAAGCTTAAACGAAGAGGTGGGATCCAGGGAACAGGGAACCCAAGCAGAAGACAGGTAGAGAGAATTCCTGTAGCTGTGCCCAGTGGGCAACCAAATCACAAAGCAGAGGAGGATAATGGGGTCACAGGAGGAAAGTCTCTAAGAAATGCCAGGTGTAGGTAGGAATACACTACCACAGGAATGGATTCCTTGAGGTTTCCCATTAGGTTTAACCACAGGGAGAAGGGGCTTTACTTTGAAGAGTGTGCTGAAAAAATTATGGAAGAGCCCACTGAACACTGAGCAAATTTAAGAAGTGATGACTGTTTACTAATGAGGAAGATGAAAAGGTTGGTATGGCTTTATCAGCCAGTTAGCCCTGTCAGCCTCCCAGGCATCAGGCAATGGGGTGGAGAAGGGTGGAGAGGTTTCCTGCAACTACAAACAGAAGGCACACTGCACAACAGTGAAGTAAATGCAGGCCCCACACACTGACCTGCTCAGCTGCAAACAGTATTTCCACAATCATATTGATGAAAACAATGAAAACTTCCTCTAAAATTCTGACAGAAAATTATATTGGAGGCAGGGAAAATATGTGAGGGGGTTTGGGGGGAGGGTCCTTAGAAGCACTTTATGTTCTGTAAGTGAAGGTGAATACAGAATTTCAGAAATTGGAAAATAATATAACTACATAACTGTTATTGATTTAGAAATTCAGGGTGTTTATATTGAAAGAAATAGCTATAACAAGTGGAGGTAAGTGCCTCTGGAAAGCAGAAAATGAGGAAGGGGTTGGACGGGAAAGGACGGGGCAGGAACTACCACTTTTCAAAAGAAACCTGGCAGGACCTTGACTTTTTTACATTTAATACTGTGAAACATATTAAATTCAAAACAAAAAAGGTGAATAACCTTAAAACAAGTCTGTGATCTACCACATAAACAGATTTCATATATATTGTGCATTACTTATTGGAAAAATTAAAAATCAGCAAAATAGGCAAACTTGTTTGATTATTTTAATAGAGCAATCTTTAAATCCATCAAGCTATTTAAATTGTGTTCTGCAACTGAAATAAGTAACTAAGCAACATTTTTTATCTGGTTGTTGACACATTATATACATGCAACCAGAGTGAGTAATACAATCTTAATAGCCAATTTACTTCACAAATTGGTCTTCTAATGAGTATGTGTTAACAAATACTATATTTTTGTGTGACTCATGCTGAGAAGCCCAAATCATCTCAACTTTTTTAGGAAATCATTTGAATTACCAACTAATATATTCATATTACATTTGCATACAGGCTACAACTTATTAACAAGTACAACAGGAACAATCTTGTGCAGTCAGAACCACTATAAGCATCATCTACTTCCTTCCTCTGCTACCAAGGGCAAAACACACACCCTACTATGATTGGCATTCTTATTACTCCCACTACCTGCCCTTGCCAATGCCACTACTATTGCTACTCCCATTTTTGACACCAGTTCACCTGCTGCCAGGGGCTGGCATCTAGAGAAGCGTGGGCCTCCTGAGCATCTGTGTTCTTTAATTCCACTCTCATCTGGAGCCAGTGCTACAGGAATTCTCATGTTTGGGGAAAAAGATACTGTGAATCTTGAGTTCCAACTTGGAAAGGTTCTCCTACAATAACGATGACTATGTACCAGTTTAACAGAGATACATAATTTCTACAGGCATGTAATTCTCAATTTCTAACTGAGCTTACAAACTTTAGAAAATACCTAATTAGTAAGTTGAGGACAGACTCTGTAAAGACTAGTGAAAGATGGCAATTTCTTCCCACAAAAAAATGCCCAGATATAAATACCTACAATTATAAATACTTATCTAAATTTATTTGTTTGGATTTTGTAATAATTGCTAAATATAATTATGAATATTTAAATTTATTACATTGAAATACATTATCAGTTTTACTAAAGTCCATGTATCAAAACTTTGTTATTCATGTACTTTTTAAAAACACTTTATTGATTGTTGCAAAGTTTTATCTCCTCATGCTGAAAACACCCTGCACAGTCTAATTTGTAATCTAGTTCATTTGCTTCCTGGACAAGGTGAAAGAATAAACTCAAAGGCTATTTCAACATCTTTTCTTCCATGCTGTTTTCAGTTTTGTATTTTAATGGAATGAGTGGTATAAAAGAGAGTTTTTGATTTTACTTTCTATTACTCCAG
>PVHX01032084.1:0-14278 GCA_004024805.1 Geosciurus inauris | reverse complement strand
CTGCTGACTGCAACTGCCCTGACCGGTCCCTTTAATTGGGCATCTTGGACCCTGATTCAACTTAACAGTCAGCTTACTGTCTGCTGTGACTAAATTTGAGAAGAACAATTTCAAATGAGAAAAGTTTATTTGGAGGCTCACAGTTTCAGAAGTCTCTCGGTCCATAGATGGGCGGCTCTATTCCTTGGGGCTGAAATGAGGCAGAACATCAATGGCTCAAGATATCACACCAGGAAACAAAGAGAGAAAGCTCTGTTTAGCAAGGACAAGATATAAGTCCCAAAGGCATGCCAGAAGGGACCCACCTCCTCCAGCCACACCCTGCCCACCTTCAGTTACCACTCAGTTAATCCCATCAGGAGATTAATTCACTAATTGGACTAAGGTTCTCATAACCCAATTATTTCTCCTCTAACCCAATTATTTCTTCTCCAATTGTTTCACACATGAGCTCCTGGGGGATACCTCACATCCAAACTGTAACAGCCACTGTCAATAGCCCAAGAACTGACATATTGCTATAGCAAAGTTAAGCTGGGGCTTATCATATACATGACTGTGCTTGTCCTTTCCAGAGGAGACAGAATGATGGTGGCTGTCGCCATCCTGATGCTCTCATAATAAGGACCGCTGAGAAGTAATTTTTTTCTGGGGAGTACTGGGGAATTAAGCCAAATTCCCAGCCCTTTTTATTTTGAGACAGTGTCCCACTGAATTGCTTAGGGCCTCACTAAATTGTTGAGGTTAGCTTTGAACTCATGATCCTCCTGCCTCTTGTGAGCCTCCCTAGACACTTGTATTACAGGTGTGCCTGCTTTGTGAAAAGAAGCAGGAACTCAATCTCTTCAAGAAATCAAATTTCTAGTCCATCCCACTCAGGAGAGACCTTGAAATATTTATTAAGCAGCAAAATTACAATAGAAGAGGGCAGATAACCTTTTCTGAGTTTGATTCTAGAACTACTTGAATATGAAATGCAAAAACTAAAATCAAATGTTGCTTTTACTTATATGTCAAAATGCAGTTTTTCATTAACATGTTTAGTTGGGGACAGCAGGTTTTATCATTTTTTATTCTTCCTAGATTCATGTTTCCTCTTTTATCTTTGAGGCCATCCAGGGTAGGATTGTTGATAAATTTTAACCACTAAATTATGGGATTTTACTTATGTTCTTTTCTTAGTACTAAAAAATTGAGAGCAGAAAACTTCCCATTGCCTATAACATATTAAATGTGTATTTGAGTTCTGATATTCTCTAAAAGGCTTTAGTAAATGCTAGGAAAAAAAAAAAACTCATGGACTGTTTTAAGATCCAGGAGGCAGAGGGCAAAAGTAATTGAATCTGGTATTCCCCTTTGCAATGGGAAGAACTTGAGTGAAAAATGTTGACTACAGCTTCAGCCAGTTGCAACTGTGTTTGTTTTAAATTTTATTTTGTTCTAATTTCTCTTTTCATCCTGAAGACTGGAGAGTTCAGCAAATAACTGCAAAAGTTGATATAATATGTCTATAGGAAGACAGTGGTGATGTAAATGGATAGGAGGTGACCGGAGGTTATTTAGATGATAGGAGTTCTGAGGGTGGGATGGAGAATAAAGCTGCTGGTGATTTTTCATATTTACATATTGAGAAACATGTGTCCTTCCAGGATACCTGGAATAACTGATTTGTTTCTTACCTTTATGGGAAACTATAATATTTAATGCTCACCATCAGTTCTTATGAGGATGTCTTTCTGGACAGACTGATTGTTTGAAGTTTCTTGAGGAAGGACTAATGGCAACCAGATTCTCTTGAGTTTTTGGATGATGACAATTGCTGCTCATTATAAACTGAATGTCATACTTACCATCCTATGTATCTTAAGCCACTTTATTTTCTTCTGGTAAAAATAAATATTGAAGATTCTATGTATTTCATTTATATGTCATAAGCTTTGTTTCCTATATGCTCAAATATTTTTTCTTCTCTAAAGTCCAGTAATTTTATTAGAATATTTATGTGTTGCTAAGTGATAAGAAGTGTGTCTTTAGGTGATTTGTTGTATAAACATCACTGGGTGTACTTCACAAGCCTAGACATTATATCCTAACTTGTTCCTAGTCTATGTGGTACAGTCTGTGGCTCTTAGGATACAACATGTCCTTGTACTGAGTATTGTATGCAACTGTAATACAATGGCAAGTATTTGTGTTATCTAAATATACCCAGACACAGAAGGGTGCAGTAAAAACGTGGTATAAGAGATTTAAATGGTGCTTTGGGAGGCTGAGTTAGGAGAATGGTGAGTTCAAAGCCACCCTCAGCAAAAGTAAGGCCTTAAGCAACTCAGTGAGACCCTGTCTCTCATAAAACACAAAATATTGCTGAGGATTTGGCTCAGTGGTCAAGGACCCCTGACTTCTATCCCTGGTACCAAAAAAAAAAAAAAAAAAAAAGATTTAAATGGTACCCCTACCTAGGGTATGTATCATGAATGCCTTTCAGGCCTAGAGGTTGCTTGGGTGAGTTGGTGAGTGCTAAGTGAATGTGAAAGACTAGGACATCACTGTGTGCTCCTGCAGACTTCTCCAAACACAGTATATTTAGGTAATGTTACATTTATTTGAAAAAAATTTTTCTTCTTGAATAATGCATTGATCTTAGCTTACTGTCACTTTTTACTTTATGAACATTCAATTTTTTTAACTTTTTGATTCTTTTGTAATAACCCTTATCTTAAAACATGTTGTACAGCCATACATAAACATTTCCTTCTTTATATTTTAATTCTTGGTTTTTTCCATTTAAAAAGTTTTTGTTTGATTTTTAAAACTTTTTTGTGAAAAATTAAAACACAAACACACACATGAAGTTAGGCCTATACTGCCAGGTTCTACCTCTGCGTCTTCTCCCACTGGAAGGTCTTCAGGGGCAATGACAAACGGAGCCTCATCACTTATGACAAAAACGCTGCCTTCTGAAATCCCTCCTGAGGGAAGTGTCTGAGGCTATTTACAGTTAAGTGTTTTCCTATAAGTAGAAGAAATACACTTTGAAAAGATTCAAAATTAGAGTACAGTAAATACATAAATCACTTGTTATCATTGCCAAGTGTCACGTACTGCCATAATTGGGTGTTAGACTTATATATGACTTGCAGCACAGTAGGTTTGATTTTATCAGAGTTGTTACAGACATGTGAGTAATGCTTTGTGTTTCCACATTGCCATGGCTACTTCATCCCCAGGTGACAGGGATTTCTCGGTCCACCTATGATCTTATGGGATCACCATCAAATATGTCCATCATGGACCACAATGTTATCATGCAGTACATGACTGTGTATCTTGATACTAGATATTTCTAGGTATACATCCTCATGAGTCTCAGATATGTTCTCTAAATTTTTTAAAATACATAGTTTCAGATCTTCCTTTCTCCTTCCCACCCTCCCAACTTTCCTCTCTCTTTCTTTCTTCCTTTCATTTCCAGCAAGGTCTCTTGTTCCCTTCCTTTGATTTTGTTTTTGTAGATGTCACCATTCCTGTAACAATCTCTCTTGCTCACGGTTGGTACTCACCACTGTCTCAATTCCTTTTTACAGCTTCATTTCTACTTAATTAATTTTTCTCCTTTTTCATCTTCCATTACTTAAGATATTTACCTTTTTGTTCTTTCAAGTTTAGTCTTGATTTCTGATATTTGTATTTGTTTATGCATTATTCTTCCCTGAGTTCAGTGGACTTGTTTATGAATTTTGTTTATATTGATTTATGTATTTCTTTCATGTCTATTATTTTCTCAAAATTTCAGAATCAGAAGCCAGTTAGCTTCCCTATAGCACACTACAAAGTGGGCCCACAAAAGAAACCGAAACTATGACAGGCTAATTCTGTTTTATTTATTTTTTCCTCCTTATGATAACTTGGATTAAGATTTATACATGGCACCTCCTTGTTGCTTCAAATGTAAGTCCATCTTCTATTATCTTTTTCCTTATATAAAAGAGAGAGATAGACTGCTGCTTATGATGTTAGGCTTTTCTATTTTTGCGTGAATTCAATTTTTCTGATTATTTAGAATAAATCACAATTCAGGAAATTTTTCTAACTGCACAAATCTTCCTCTTTGGTGTGTGTGTGTGTGTGTATGTGTGTGTATTGTTAATTTTCTGGTCTTTTCCCTATTTGTCCATAGATCTCCTCATATTTTCCATTGTCTTGTCCTATCTAACTAAATAATTTTGGCTCAACCTCTAAAAGTTTCTATTCACTGAGGGACTGATCCTAACAGGCAGCCCCAGAGAGTATATCTAGAGAGCACCAGTTGCTTAAGACTTCCTACCATGGGCCCTCACTCTTCTGGTGCCCTGGAAGGCTGCTGCTGTCAAGCTGGTCCTGATAATTGATGGATATCATCTGTGAGCTCTTTGAGTTTCTTCTACTCTCAGTTCCAGAAGGCATCACTCTTGATACTGCCTTTGCCCTCCCACATAAGCATAGGCACATGCCTACCATGTGGCTCAGGTTGTATTTTGCAGTGGATGTGGATACCTTGCAATGTAGTTTTGTTGCAGATGTTGTCCATGTGTTCTTTAATTTCATTATATGTGATGCTTTCTTTTACATAGGAATTCAAGGAGATGGAAAATCCCCTGATACCATTAGCAAAATGTTTGTATGGTTTTGTTTACATCACTGAAACAAATACTTGGTTTATAGAGTTGCCCTTTAGAAGATAAATAGGGGCTAAACGTGACCAAATTTGTTCCATTTCCTGATTGTTCTTTTATTATCACTCAAATTAACAGCAAACAATAGATTTTAATAAGGAAGCAACACCACTAATTCTTTATGGAGGTGATTGGATGGGCTTCTGAATGACAATTGTTTTATTTGGAGAAAGAAAAAGTATGAAAGTACTATGGGAGAGCCAAACATTTGACTATTTACTAATGACTATGTTTGTATTCTGGGACTCAGACAATACTTTGTTAGAAAGGGATTTTATACAACAAGAGGTATTTCTGAGGGTAGTACAAAGTGTCAATGTGTGACTGAGTCCACTTCATTGCAGAAGAGTGTCCATTTGAATGCAAAAAGTGAAATGATTCAAGGAGGGCCTGGGGAAAATGTGATCTGCAGCTTGGGGAGTATGTAGGGGATGATTTTATTAGCTAGTGTGGTTTTTCAGTATGGTTTCTCGTTTTCTTCTATGATATATATAGAAAGATATATACTGCAATATTCTGCATTAACAATTATTGTGTAAAAGGCAAAAGTGGCTCCTGTACAGATGGCATTTTAAATAAAACATTTCAATCAGCTGATGACAAATAAGGCTGCCATTCATAAGCACCTTGCTAAAAGGAAGACAAAGGAGCTAAGCCAGCGAGACTATAGATTCTGCCTGCCAGAGTTAGAAAATAAAGGCAGATATTGCAACAGAGGAACAAAGGGCTCTTTTCTTTGGGCTAAACAATTGAAACCATGAGCTCTGTCTTGCAGAGTGGATATGAGCAATGTATGGCTAGTGCCTGACTGGGCAGCTGCCTATGGTAAGGTGCAATGTCAAGATGGGAAAGTATGAAAACCTCTCCTTTGAAAGGGAATCCAAGCCCTTATTTTCCTCAGTTGTCTCCAGGACAAATGACTAGATAGATGCAGTGTGGTTAGGGATAGATCAAAAGAATTGAAACACTTCCTGCCACATCTTTAGAGAAGACAAGTGCAGACAGTGCAAATATCTCATTTGGAGAGACAGGACTAGAGGGCAAATTAGGCTCCTTTTGTCTTAAACATTATTCTTTACTTGAACAGCTTCAGTTCAGTAGTATTTAATTTGACTTAATTTCATGAATTTAAATGGACTTATAGCGGCTTAGGAAACATAAATGAGTCAATGTTGAACTATAGGATTTTAGCTGAAGTTCAGCCAAATCTAGGCCATTGAAGTCAAGGTAAGAGTCAAGTAATGAAGAGATGTTTGGGATTTATTGGCCTTTGGGAAGAAAAGATGTTTCAGTAGACTATCAACAGCTTTGATGTGAACTCTGGGGACTTACAGCATTGGAGAGGCAGATGTTAAAATGGAAGGGGGACAAATTAGGAGTCATTATAAGAGATTTTAGTTTGTATAAAGTAACCTGGGGGATCTTAGAAGTTAAGTGGATTGAGGAGGTCCTCATAGCAGTAATGAGTTTGGGGAATATATCCAACAGTCTTCATGAACCAAAGCTGTTCATATGAGACCATTTCATCCAGCACCATACATATTAGAGCACAAACTTGCTCTAAATAAAGGTGAAGGGACATAGTGCACTGGTGGTATAGGAGCTAGGGTATTGTCATTGAATTGTGATGATAGATCTCAGGTTGGTAAGGTTAGGAGGTAGTAATTTTGAAAGTCTCTCCATAGAGGTTTAAGTCTGCAAACATTTCTGAAATACTTGGTTCCCTGCCCTCTCTAAGCTGAATTAGCAGTTATCCCCCCAAATATTCTTCCTTATCTTATCTACTGATAATTCACTTTAGATAGAGAATAAAATGTGAAACAGAAGCTATAGGATTACTGGGGAAAAAAAGAGTCATGTATTATGATGAACTGTCTGAGAAATGTAAATAATCAAAAGCTCAGCCAACACAGCAGCCAGTGGTAATTAGGGAGCTTTAAGGAGACCCGAGGATCACTGGTGAAAAATACCAACAACATTAATGATGTGTTTGAGATGGAGCCCTGGATCTAATTACTCTGTAGCACCCTATAATCATTCTGTTCTTCAACAAATATTTAATAAACTAAAATTGGGGGGCAAATATTGTGCCAAATATAATAATTATTCTCAGGGAGCCACATTCTACTGAGAAATATACACAAGTAGACTTAGAATTCTATGTTGATTGGGTCTTCGAAAACGCAGAGTTCTATGAGAGCACATTGTAAGGGCTTCTACTGCAGCCTCTAGGAATGGGCAGAGATAAAGGGAGAAGTGAATTAGAAGTGAATAGATGGCTGCAGTATGGAGGAGCAGTTGCTGTCTGGTAGGCTAACATGAGCCCTGTGCAGGAGACTGTTGCGTCATGTGCAGCAAGGAGCAGTGCCAAACTCAGCTGTCTCCTCTGAGTTATTCCTGATGTGTGATGTGCATGTGCTGTATTTGAAAGGGGAGGGGAGGAAGGACATGTTCATACACTGTCTTTTCTAGAGGCATAAGTCAGAGGAACATCATATGAAGAGATTGAAAAGATAAGGGAGTGAATTTGCCATACAACAGTTTAAAATTGATGGTTGAAATAGTTGAGAAGAAATAATTGAGTCTGAGTAAATGGAGAGAAAATTTAAGGCATGATACCTTTGAAGAGGACCAGTAAAATGGAATAATGATGATCTGAACAATTACAGGGTAGCTAATTTTAAACTTTTAAAACCCATTAGTTCCTACTTACTGTTGGA
Organism: Geosciurus inauris; assembly: GCA_004024805.1. NCBI lineage: Eukaryota > Metazoa > Chordata > Mammalia > Rodentia > Sciuridae > Geosciurus > Geosciurus inauris. Next base: position 6,843 of record PVHX01032084.1, on the reverse strand, counting down.
CTGTAGGGAGTTCCACCTGTCTGGAAGAAGTCATCCATGCCCTGAATACACAGTACCTCTGAGGAAGTTAAATCCTGATGCTAGGCCAGCTGTGTTACAAATCTTAGGGAGGTGCTTACAAGTTGTAAGAACTAAGTGTTGTTTGTGAAGTTTCTTCTAAGACTTGGCACTTTGATGCCTGATTTAATATGTTCTTAAGAGTCAATCTCTCTAGATACAAATAAAAGCAATGGGTGAGAAAGAAGAATGCATGAATGACTTGAAGATGATTTATACACATATACCTTGAAAAAGGCACTGATGATATTAGGCATTGCACGTACAAATGTAAATCAACGACAGTTCTTTGTCATTGTGGAAACTTCTGTCCAATGGGAGAGATATATAAACAAATTTTTTCAATATAATATTTATTGGTTCTATGAGAACACATATTTACCTACCAAGCCACTCGTGTGTCCATTCAGATGTACAATATATATTTATTTTAATAAGTTAATTGTTTTGCAGGGGTAGGGATTGAACCCAGAACTTGGGGCATGATATGCAAGCAACTGAACCACACTCAGTCCCAATACATATTTATTGAGCTCCATCTATGTGCCAGGTATCATTAGTTACTAAGAATAAATAGTGCTAAGTCTGGCCCCATATTCAAGGAGCTAGGCTTCCAATTAATTTCCACTCCTTCTCCAGTGGATAAGGAGTGCCTAGGATAAGCCACACAGGGGAGGTGACAAATTTGATTTGGAAGAACAGGAAACATTGAGTTTGTGAATGAAAAAAATAAAATTCATCATACACAACAGAATGGGCAAAACATGGAGACAAAATTACTTATGATATATTTGCAGATGGACAATGAAAAGTCAAAATGTAACCATCAAGTGTCTACAGTATTATGTTAGTTCTGTAATTTACTAAGAGTTCCGTGGGCAAAAGATTTCAAGAAAAAACAGAATTGTGAAATACCAGTTATGGAATGTCCCTCAGGTCTATTCTTCTGTGGAATATACCTTCGAAAATGCTATCCCAGATCAAGAAACTGGTCCATCACGTAAATAACTACAAATGGAACCAGATATGTAAGTTTGAGTAGCACTGTGGAAACTTTCAGACAGTAGAAATTGTACTATATCGACTAGAATGGGGTGTGGGAGGGACACAATTTCTGTGTTATGATTTTTCTTTGAGCTAAACTGGGTTATTTTATAAGAATGTTTAATCCTACAATATTCAATATAAAGAAATGTACAGGAAGTGTTACATCAAATAGGCCTGTGCCCTCATTTGAAGTTTATCAGCCATTAGTATTTTGAAATTTACTTTAGATCATATTTAAACAGCTAATTATATAAGCAAATATAAATCTGAAAAACAATCTCAGGCACTAACAAAAATCAAGTTGCAGAATATATTCTACAATACCATACATAGAGTATAAATACTGTGAAAAATTATTACATGTTTATGGATTCACAAATACGGAGTAAAATACAAAAATGTTCACAAGGATTATAAATGCTGGATGGAAGTTTATAGATTTCTCTAGAAATAATGAAAGGAGAGGGTCTTCAATTGTATGTATGATATTTAATTATTCAATAAAAATTAAAATAGTATCTGAAACAAATCAGAAATAATATCACATACATAAAACCAGGGAATGATTGTTTTCTAGTTTCCTGGAAATAGAATTTGAATCAGAGATGTGTGTGCACTTGGGAACAATTCCTAGAAGATATGAGGGAAGAAGGATTTGACAGAGGGAAAAGCTACAACAATTATAGCTATATAATTAACAATTATAACTACAAAAAATCCCTAGCTGAATAGAAATTCAGCTATAACAGTGGCACCACCTGATTCCAGAGGGAACTCTTAGCTGGTACAGATTTCCTAAATTGGGTCATGAGGCGGTGCATCTTGGACCCCTGCCTTAATCACTAATAAGCTTTTGGTTGACTCTGAGAAAGAGGTGAAATTTGGGGCAAGGTGCCTTCCGAAGGCAATCCCTAGGGTTATGCACAGTTCTGAGCCCTCCATTGCCAGCAAAGTCAGCTGTTGTGAAGATAAATACATGCCTTCATTCTGAAAGACAAATCTAAGCAGCATACTACAGTATCAGCTACAATGATATACCTTGTGCCATTTTATTATTATCTATTTGTATGTTTGAAATATTTTGGTTTTTTGAAACTTAGCAATAAAAAAAAATATTCAATGTTTAGGAACAATACTCCCTAGTACTCCTCCAAAATCAATCTCTTTCTCTCTCTCTCTCTCACATACACACACACCATAAACCCCAGCTGTAGTATCAGGTCATATACTTACTACTTTGTTTTCTGTTTTCTCTGTGTTTTCAACAACCAGAAAATCCCTTCTCTCTCCCTCTTCCTGTTTTGAAAGGCCTTGCTTTGCTTTGAGAAGTTATAATTTATTTATCATTTTTAGGTTTTTCTTACAGGAGAAATGAGTTGGCTTTCTTGCTATAATGTGTGTGCTGTGTCAGTTCTGAAGTGATTTTAAAGAAAAATTATGTCAGTCTCATTATTGAAACATAGCATACTTTCCTTAGTCTAAATTTTTCTCCCTCTTCCCCAGTTATCAACAGATTCAATTCAAGACAAACTGGTGTCATTTTTTTAAAAATGTGAACTGTAATGTCCAAAGAGTCTCTATATCAGGATTGGTTAAGAAACAAATCTGGACTGCAGCCTGATTTTGTCACATGGTCATGCTCATTCACCCTTCCAATGTCCAAGGAGCTTTTCTCCTACAATGGCAGTGTTGTAAGTCATGCCTGAAATTGCACCACCCCGAAATCCTACCATGTTTACTATCTGGACATTGATGGAAAAACGTTTGCTGATCCTGCTTTAAAGCATTGACCCTCTTTACATTTTCTTTTAGAGAATTCTTGTGTGGTGTGGTGGACACAACAGTGGAGAGGGGCTAAGAGGTTTGGCCATGATTTTTCTTTACTGCTTTTTCCAACACAAAATGAAGAATGTGCTGAAACAAATTCCCAAGGACAGTGCTTTCTTCCATCTCTGTAAGACATGTCCAAATTGCAGGTGGCCCTAAAGAACCTCTCAACTGCAACAGATAACAAGTCAGGGAGAAAGCAGTTTTAAGGTCTGCTTTTAGAATTCATAGGCAATCACAAATTCACTAATTTAGGCCATAAACAGTGTGGTTTATATATGTCCACACACCCACATATAGCCCCTAACACACAGAGTGCTTCTTCCTTCACATGAGCTGGCTGCTTTTCTTCTGCAAGGATGTATCCCTTTGGGATGTCTCCAGAAGCATCTTGTCTGATATTGAGATGTGTATATCTATACATCTTTTTATCAGTCATCTTAGAATTCCATTTTGGACCATTTTCTAATAAGTATAGTTTGAGAATTGTCATTAAGTCTATAAAACCAGAATAAGGCAAGCAATTTTTATAATTAGATATAGATAGATATACCTAGCCATGAAAATACACATATAAACATAGATATGGCTATGGGTATTACAATACATACATATTATGTTTTCTTCTGAATTTTGCTTGTTTTTTTTCCTCCTTTCTTATTGATATGGGCTTTTCCATGGGCCACATGCCCTCTGTTCATATAATCACCCTGAAGGAGGTAAAATTCATGTAGAGTAGCAAGGTGTTTGGTCACAAATTGGGTGGATTCATGTCTTTTGTTTTGTTTCAGTACTGCTTGGTTTCTTGATAGTATCCTTTGATCACATATGGTTGGTGCAAATTTACTTCAAGAATTCGTAGATCCAGAAAGAATGTGCTGAGAGAAGGCTGTGTGGGTAACCCAGCTGAGGTATTTGCCTCTACTCTGTTGTTCTTCAAAACAGTCTAGGCTGAGAAGGAAATTTCTGACTTCTTTGCTTGACCAGGAACCCAGCATCTCCACTGGTGAGTTGCTGCCACAGCAGGAGAAAATCCCCATCCTAGGACTGTTTGCAGTGGCTGAGATGCAGCACCACCTCTGAGCTACCCCACAGGACACTGGTCACCAGTGTTACCTATCAGCTATGCTGGGAAGGATTCCAAGTGCTTTTTATTCCATCTGCTCTCTCCTTTATCACTTTCCTTTCTATATTAAAAACTATCAAGATATCCTGAAAATCTCCTCTATTTAGTTCCTAGTAAGTTGGAGATGTAAATGAGACTCTGGTTAAAGTTATCCTTCCATCAACTCTTTGGTAGATATGGGGAAATGTTTGAAGTTTTGGCATGTACCATATATTTAGTGATGATATAAAAATGTCTCTTTAAGTGGAGTTTAATGGGGATGGGCTGGGAAGGCTTCAGATTAGAAGCTTTATTGATGTTTTCATCCTATAAATTTTAGTTGGGAAATTCCCTCCTTTAGCTGCCATGCAAACCGAATAATTTTCAAAGCATTGTCTCAAATGTCAACACAAATTAAACACTCATAATTACATTTTGCAAAAGGAAACACAATAATATAAGGAAAAGAAGAGAATGGTCTTTCAGACATTTTCTTTAATTACTACAGATAACATATATTGCCCACTTTTTTAAAAACTAGCTTATGGGCTAATAGCTTGACTACATAGTGGACAGAGAAAAGGAAATAGAAAAGATATCTTCTTGTTATTCAGTATTACTATTACCTATTAACAGTTCTTTTTTTTTTTTTTTTTTTGTAACTGGGAATTGAGTCCAATGGCACTTCACCATTCAGCTACATACCCAGTCCTTTTTTATTTTCATTTTTTTTTTTTTTAGTCAGGATCACACTGGGAGTACAAGTGTGCACTACCACTCACCACTCCCAACTTTATTTTTTTTATTTTGAGATAGGATCTCAATATGTTGTAAAGATCTCACTAAATCACTAAAACTGGCTTTAAACTTGTGATCCTTCTACCTCAGCATCTGTAGTTGATGGGATTGCAGGCATGCACCACTGCACCTGGCCAATGGATCACACTTGTATTTTGTCTTCATATAATTTCTTTGCGTGGCAAATAATTCTCATGCTCTTTTATACAGATTTTAATAAACTATAAAGAAAGTATAGTATAAACATTTCATTTTCTATAGTCTCAATATTCACATGTATATTTGAGCTTTGATATGGTCTTTATTCTTCATTTTGGAGAAGATGGTCCAGATGGGTACTTAATTATAATTGCAAACACCTGTATACACACATAATATGTACATTCATTAACTAAGAAACTATTTAGTCCTACCAGATGTATGTCTGAAAACTATGTGAATTGCATATTTGGTTTTCAGGAAGAATTAATAATGATAATGATGATGATTAAAATTTAAATTCTATTTCATAGGCATTTTCCATGACCAATACCATGCCAAATGCTTTGCATACACAGATACTCCTTCACTTATGATGAATCTACATCCCACTAAACCTATTGTAAGTTGAAAATAACATAGGTCCAAAATTAATTTGGTACACTTTATCTTCCAAACATCACAACTTAGCAATGCAGCACAATGCACAATATCGGTTGTTTCTCCTCAACACTGGGTGGCTAATTCAGAGTTGTGACTCGCTGCCACGGCCCAGCAACTCCTGAGACTATCATAGCACAAGTGGCTAGTCTGGGAAAAGATTCAAATTCAAAATTTGAAATAGGGTTTTTACTGAATATGTAACACTTTAAGACCATCATAAATTTGCAAAATTGTAAGTTGAACCTTTGTAAGTCAAGAACCCTCTGTATTTTCTCATCCTTTCTTTAATTTACCTTGTTGGATAATGTTCTTCTTCCTTATTTTCTGGTCATGTGACTAAGATTTAGAGAGTTTATACGACTCATATCCAAAGTCCCTGACCTGAAAAATGACAGAATTACAATTCCAAATGAAGGTCTACCATACTCTAAAGCAAACTCTTAATTACTGCTGTACATAATTTTACTCAATTACAATGTGCTTAAATTTACCACAAAGAGATTTCCATCTGGTTTTTCAGGCACAGAGTTCTCCACAAAGGCCAGGGAGCCTGTAGTTTCCCCATATGGCAACCACCATGATACATCAATAGTGTCCAATTCTGGCCATTCAGGAATATGTATGCCTCAAATATGAGTCATATTTTATTTTTTTAATATTTACTTTAAGATTCTTTTTTGTTATTGCTGTTGTTCTTTTATCTAAAAATGTTGAGCATTCTATAACCAAATAATGCCCCATGTATTGGTCTACTTTCTGTTGCCAATAACACAACACCACAAACTGGATGAGTTCTAGAGAGGAGTTTTATTTTGGCACATGGTTTTGAAGTTCAAGCTTGAGAGGCACATCTGGACATGGTGCAGGACATCACATGGCCAGAGACAGGAAGCATGTGGGTATGTTTCTTTTTGCTTCGCTCCCTCTCCTTATAAAGCCACTAGGATTCTCCAACCTGATGGCCTTACCTAAACTTGATGTCCTGCCACAGGTCCACCTCTAAATACCACAGTTGGATAAACTTCTCACTCTCTTAGCACCTCACAATGGGGATTAATTTCAACACATGGACCCTTAGGGGACACATTCAAACCACATCAGAACATTTGAAACTCCTAATTCTCGTCCGATGATATTCATCTGTCAGCATAGTCCCCCTAGCATAGAAAGAATGCCAGATTGGACTAAGCCTAGCCTAGATTATTTTTTTATTTGTAAATATTTGTTAAAGGTACTAACTCGACCAAATGTTAACATCAGAAGGTACATTTGAGTACTGTCCCATATGGTGGCTGGCTTCTTTAGGATTTTTGTCACTGAAAGTTTGAAATACTGTTTTTCTCTTTTTTTTTTTTTTTTTTTTTTTT
>PVHX01032083.1:0-14276 GCA_004024805.1 Geosciurus inauris | reverse complement strand
CATATATATGTTTATTGATTGTACATCATCTTCTGAGAGGTTTCTATTCAGCTCCTTAGCCCATTTATCGATTGGATTATTTGTTTTTTTGGTGTTAAGTTTTTTGAGCTCTTTATATATCCTGGAGATCAGTGCTCTGTCTGATGTGTGTGTGGCAAAAATTTGCTCCCAGAATGTAGGCTCTCTGTTCACTTCATTGGTAGTTTCTCTTGCTGAGAAGAAGCTTTTTAGTTTAAGTCCGTCCCATTTATAAATTTATTTATTTATTTTGAGATGGGGTCTCACTAAGTTACTTAAGGCCTGGCTAAGTTGTTGAAGCTGCCTTTGAACTTGAAATTCTCCTGCTTCAGACTCCCAAGCCCTGGGGTTACAGACTTGTGCTGCCTCACCCAGATCCAAAATGTACTTTTATAACACTGATCTCACAAAAAATTCCATGGACAAATTATTTTGGTAAATGATGTACATCATACCCCTTTCTTAACAATTCAAAAGGCACATGGAAAACCATTTGAAGTCTCATAGTAGAGGTCGATATTTCACTCTACTTAGCCAGTGCTTCCCAGATTTCCTCAATGATGAACTCTATGGTGCTTAATGTTTATTAGCAACACTGAGACAATTTTTCAGACACAGCATGGAAAATATAGCACCAGAGAAAACCACAATGCTCTCTATTGTGGGGAGCAGTGATGTGAATCAAGGTGCCTGATTACCTTGTGTTTGTGGTGCACTTCCACTGGGATTTCCCTGTGCAAAAGTATAGGGTTAACATTTTCTTGTGCAAAAACACAGGGTTAACATTCCCCAATTGCTATGGCATGCTGGTCCTTGGTCTCTCTGGACAAACATCCAGAGATGTCAGTTTTAACCTTGAGTCACAGACACTGGCTCCTAGAAGTAGATTTTGAACATAGCAAGATAACCATAATGTCTTGCCTATGCTGTGACCTTCAAGCCTGCCTGATTTCCAGAAACTCTCTCACAAATAACCTTCTGATGATAAAGCCTATATAATAAATGTGTGGAGCCAGCTCTGAGTCACTGTTTCTCCATCAGAGGACAGAATCCATTTGATCCCACCTTTTTCTCTAAATATTTGTGTGTTTTTTCTTAATCCCCCATTGCCCCTCACTGGTTTCTGAATTAATGACCATGCAGGTCATGACACTCCATGAAAGTGTCTTCTGTTTCAGCAGAAGCTCTTACTTAACAGTAAGTAAATTATGTGATTACCAATCAGTTTTCATGGGCACTCATTTTAGTTTTACATGTTTTTAAGTCTTACATTTCAAATGCACTAATAAACTGTTTTGACCAAACTTATGAGAAATTCTTTTAGAAAAATCATAATTTACACTGTTTTCTTGAAACCATTCAACGTCAAAATAATTCTTCTCACCTGCTGTGCTATGAATATCTGTGTTGACATCTAATCCTCAATGCAATAGTACTGAAAAGTGGGACTTTTAGGAAATGATTATTAGGTTATCGTGATAGTATTAGTGCCATTAAAAAGATGCTGGAGAGAGTTTGCTAGCCATTTCAATCATGTGAGGACACAGGAAGGGCACCATCTATGGGGAAGCAGGTCCCACCAGACATCAGAGCTGCCTGTACCTTGATCTTGGACATCTCAACCTCCAAAACCATGAGCAATAAATTTCTGTTGTTTATAAATTACCCAGCCTAGAGGGATGTGGAGAAAAGAGAACACTTTTACACTTTTGGTGGATTGTAAATTAGTACAACCACTATGGAAATCAGTATGGAGGTTCCTCAAAAGACTAGGAATGGAACCACCACATGACCCAGGTATAACACTCCTCAGTATTTATCTTAAAGTCAGCACATTATAGCAATATATGCATGCTCATGTTCATAGCAGCATAATTCACAATAGCCAAGCTATGGAACTAACCTAGGTGTCTGTTAATGGTTCAATGAATAAAAATATCTGATATCAGCCAGGCACAGTGGCTCACACTTGTAATCCCAGCACTTTGGGAGGCTGAGACAGGAGAATCACGAGTTCAAAGCCAGCCTCAGCAACAGAGAAGCACTAAGCAACTCAGTGAGACTCTGTCTCTACATAAAACACAAAATAGGGCTGGGGATGTGGCTCAGTGGTTGAATACCCCTGAGTTCAATCTCTGGTACCAAAAAAATCTGATACCTATGTTTATGATGGAGTTTTATTCAGCCATAAAAAATAATAAATTTATGTCATTTGCAGGAAAACACATGGAACTTGAAAACATTATGTTAAGTAAAATTAAGCCAAACTCAGAAAGTCAAGAATCATATGTTTTCTCCCATATGTGGATGCTAAAGAGGAGAAAGGAAAAGAAAGGTATGGCAGGAGGTAATCTCATGAAAATCAAAAGGAGATGAGTAGAGTATAGGAAAGGGACAGAGAGAGGGAGACAGGGAGGGAAAGAGGAAATAGTGAGGAATGACAATGACCAAATTATATTGTTACCTCATGTGATGTATGATATGTAACAATAAATCATACCATTATGTACAACTATAATGTATCAATAAAAAATAAAAGTATGGAACAATATGCTCAATAGATATGAGCACTTACAAGTATAATAAAAAATAATAAATTGAATTCCCACATCTTATTTTTAGTGATGAAAATAAATAAATGAATAAATAAACAGATAAATAAAAATAACCAACTGAGACTAATGTGCTTTGTTATAACAGTCTGATCAGGCTAAGATTCTGCCTAAACATGATATGACCATAAAACATACAGACTTCAGAATTTGGGGCTGGGATTGTAGCTCAGTGGTAGAGCACTTGCCTCACATGCATGAGGCACTGGGTTCGATCCTCAGCACCACATAAAAATAAATAAATAAAATAAAGATATTGTGTCCATCTACAAACAAAAAAAAATTTTAAAAAAGGACTTCAGAATTCAATAATACATTAGTACAGTAGATATTTTATTAAGCACATTTATTACAGCAACCTGCACAAAATAGACATTCAATAAATTCTAGTTGAATTGAATTGAACTGAATTGAAACACAGTGTGTTTCTTTGGGACAAAAGGCAAATGAGCTAGTATACTGTCAACATTGTGTTTCTATTAATCAGTTGGTTCATAATAAATGGCTAATTAGAGGAATTGTATCAGGACAAAATGCAGATGTTGTGTTGTTTGATACCAATTTTTTTCAGCAATGAGAATCATAAGAGAGAAGGAAAAATACAGCCTTCAGCAGGAAAAAAGAGCTGTCTAGGTTTGGAAGCTACACAGGCAGGAGTGCTTTCCATTCTTTTATTTCAAATGAGTGTCTATACCCAGGATTCCTTCTCCAAATACATGCACTTTAGCTGTGAAATGTTCTCCCTTTGCTTGGAGCTCCAGTTTCAGTAGTGTTGTGTCCATGTTAGCAAACCAGCATTTTCATTCTATTTTGTTTGTGCATTTTTAATATCCCATGAGGCAGTCCCCAGCTGTTATCCCTTCAGACACTATTACTGTTTTTGTTAATGCTCTGGTTACAAAATTACATTGGTTTTAACTACTCTGCCCCAACCCTATTTTCTAATAAGAGCTGTTATTTTTAGTACAGAATATTTCAAAATAAGAGGTTTCCAGGAACATAAATTTCATGTTCTATCAAAATTTCTTGCAATTATAAATTGATCCTTTAAAAACATGAATGAGTGGTATGGTTTGATGACACAGGTCAATGATTCTCTGACCCCAAGGATATTATAAGAAGAGGAGTTGGGAGTAAGTTCGTTATATTGTGGCTTGAATGACTTCAATATCCTCCTAACCCTTCCAGTTGCTCTCATCTGGCCTTTTTTCTATTTCTGGAACATATCAAGTTCATTCCCACCTTAGAGCCTTTCAAGATATTTTCTTTCTTGTCATCCAAATCTCAGCCCAAATACCACTCTCAGGGAAATCTTTCCTGACCACATTGCCTAAGACTCTACTCCCCAAACTTATGTTCTATAACATACCTCTATTTCATTTCTTTCCTAACATTTAATATTTCCTGATTTTTGTTTATGTCTGGCCAGCACTATGAAAGCCTTTTTAACTAGACAGATGAAGCCAGAGATGTAGGAAAGCCAGGAGGATAGGCATGGGGAAAAGGCCCTACCACCCATCTTCCACAGTCTAACTACCTGTGTCTCCAGCCTCTTATTTATCACTGCTTTCTCTAACAGCTTCTCATCACAGCCCCAACAATTACTAAATATTTAAGAGGAAGAACTAGGCTTTTAGCCTGATCTCAGGCCACATCCTATCCTTGCTAGCTCATTGATAAATTCCCTGTGTCTTGAAGGCCTGTCTTCTAGGAAGCACTACAAAAAATATTTTTTGAATGTATGATTTCATTAAAAAAGTACTAATTGGCAAATTAAGAGACTTTTCCCTGGCCACTTAAAACAATCCTTAAATAGTTGAATCTGTCAACTTGCTTCGTTCTCACTGTCTCATTTTAATGCATACAGATGAACACACAGACCATAGTTTAAAGTCGTATTTGTTTTCTGTCTTCTAACAGAGCATTCTTCAGCTGTTTTCCCCGTTAGCCTCAATGCTTTTAAATAAACCAGTATCATGTAAAGGTGAGGGTTTAAAAACAAGTAGAGTTGGGTCAATGAATACCTTAGTGATTCAATTTGAGAACAGTATGTTCTAGCAGAAAAAGTGACTTCAGAATTGATCAGATTGAAGGATTTTAATATTCACATTCAGAGTTGTTTCATGGATAGTCGTGTCACTTATTGGTACAAAATAAATGAAAGAAAGTTTTTGTCACTAGTTAGGGCATAAAACTTAAGCTTTTCCTGTTTTTCCTAATCTAAGCTCCAAAACTGGTTCTATAAGTGTTATGGTTGGATGTGAATGTCCCCCTAAAGCTCATGTGTAAAACAATGCAAGAAGGTTTGAAGGAGAAACTATTGGGTTAGGGGAGCCTTAACTCAATCAGCGAATTAATCACTTGATTGGATTAATTGAGTGGTAACTGACGGCAGGTGCGGTGTGGCTGAAGAAGGTAGGACTTTAGGGGTGTGGCTTTGGGGTATATATTTGTATCTGGCCAGTGGATTCTCTCTGCTTTCTGATCATTATGTGAACTGCTTCCCTCTGCCATACTCTTCCGCCATGATGTTCTCCCTTAACTTGAACCCCAAGGAAAAGAGCCAGCCTTCTATGGACTAAGACCTCTGAAACCATGAGCCCTTAAATAAACTTTTCCTCCTCTATAATTGTTCTTGTCAGGTCTTTTAGTTGAAGCAGTGAAAGAGCTGACTAAAACACTAAGGAAGAGAATTATCTCTTTGCTAGATCTGTAAAATCAAAACTATAGTTTAGTTATACTTCATTATTAGATTGTTTCTCCATTTACAAATTTATTATATAAGCCATAAAAATTGAATCAAAGAAATAGATATTTTGGCCCAAAGGGAAATATCTGATATGAATGTATATTTTAATTTGTATTAATGTACTATAGGTTGGTGTCATATAGCTACAATCATGATGATAGGGGCACTGGTCACAGATTATTTTTGTCTTCATTCACCTAACATTATTGAACAATTACAGTCAATGATCATAATGCCCAATTTCACATGTACATTTCTATATAATCAATACACAAAAGCTCAGGTACACGGCCCTTTATTCTAACTCAAGAGGAGTTTCATGCCCCACCAGCTCCCACAGCTATGGAACTATCACATTCTAATGGGGCTACAAAGTCATTACCCTGTGCATTGCCTCACAACTAGAAAGAGCATTTACTTCTCAGAATAGTCATTTCCAATGTAAACAATACATTTAAAACAAGCCCAACAAATGGAAAACTGTAAGCTGAATGCAGCTGCAAATAAAAAAAGCACTGGGAAATTGAATGTTTCCACTACAATAACAAATAAATTCACTGCAGATGAAGCATTTGCTATTAACTGGTGCCATAGGGGCTAGGTGGCTTAGCTGTCAAGAAATTTCCCATGGGGTTGCTAGGCATAAATCAGTCCAACGCTAATGAATCTCATCCTATTTATCTCACTTCTAAAACCATTATATAAATTGGTTCAATTCCACATGGAGGATAAACATAGTTAGCAAGCCAAAGGAGAGGAGAGTTTAGCATTTACACACCCTGGCCATCCTGCATAGGGAAGCTTACACCAGATTAACCACATAAATATAAACTAATAGTTATTATTCCATGAGTATTATTATTTGATGATGGTGATAGGTAACATTTACTGAGCTGCTAAGAGGCATCAGGATTTAATATACTAAACACTAAGTGCTATGTATGTCATCTCATTTAATCCCAGCATTTTAATGGGTCAGACGCTACGATAAATTCCACTTTAGGGATAAAGAAGCTGGAGTACAGAACAGTTAAGTAACTAGGGATCACATAACTAGTAAATAGCAGACCTTGAACTCACTGTGTCAACTTCAGAGTCTTATCCCCTTAAATATCATGATAGACAAAAAAAACATGAAAATTCAATAGGGCTGAAAAGTAATAGTTTCCTCCTAACAATATCAGGATATATGATTTCCAATTTTCAGTGGATTAAATATGATCAAGGATAAGAAATAAAGTGATCTAAAACTCTTACTTAAATTGTATGTTAATCAAACTCTTAGAAACATGAGTTAAGCTATCTCTAAGATCCTTACCTATTTTCAAATTCTCCCTGACTTTCAGTGTTTTTCTAGGACCAAATCCAATTTCTTCAGTCACATCAGAAACAGAGAGCCTGCTGCATGTAGACTTCATCACCTATTGAAATAATGAACTGCTATTGTGAAAATAGGCTCCCCCCAACATTTCCTAAAATGTTTTAATTCTATTGTGCTTTCTAAAGTGCAGCCTTATCTCCTTGTGGACTTCCCAAGTCCTTGGGTCAAATTGTAAAGAACGTCAAATCTACACAGGACCTGTAGGAAGGCCTAGGGAAAGGCTGGATATGGGCCTCAAGAAAGCAAATTGGAGGTCGCAGATGTGGTCAAGATCATAAGCCTGTGACTACTGATTCATGGATATAACAAATTCAAAGACATTGTTTACAGAATGTTATCAAAGCTTCTGTGGTTCTGTAAACCAAATTTATCTTTAATAACTACTCTAAATCCAATAAATATTCAGTTGTTGCACTTGCTATCTCCTAACTGAAAATCAATGTCTCATTGTAGTGTGAGTTTATCGCTTGGTCTAATCTACTGAGGAATATGTAGCACTCACAAAGTCATGCTCAAGAATACAAGTCCAGATTATTCCCTCCTTTTCCTTTCTCTGTGAGTGAAAAGACTAAGAAAATTCAGAGAAATGATCTAATTTTTTTAAGTACAACTTACATGAATCTGAAAATATAGCTCAATGAATTTTTATAAATACACAACCTTTCTATAACCACCATTCTTTACAATCACACTGGAGTCCAGGACTTCTCCAGCACCTCTGATGGTCCCCTTGTGTCCCCTCCAGGTGAGTAACTCCCACTTGGGTTAACCACTGCTCTAACATTTATCCTCATGGATCCATTTTTCCTATCTTTGAACTTTCAAAAATGGAACTATACAGATGCAGCATGCATTCTTTGGTATCTGGCCTTATCCATATTGTTTGGGAGATCAATAGTTAATTCTTTCTTGGCAAATATACTTTCTGTAGAAGGATTATTTCTCGTTGGGGCCACAGTGACTAACACTAATATAAACATTCTAATACAAAGAATTTCTGTTGGGTAATGCCCAAGACCATAGTGTAGGTATGTATTCACCTTCACTAGTTACTGCCAGTTTTCTAAAGTGTTTGTGCCAATTTGACTCTCACCAGCACTGTATGAGTTCCAGTTGCTTCACTCATTTGACTCTTGTATTGATTTTAAAACTGACTGAAGGCAAAGACCTGTCTCAAATTAACCATTCACCTCTATCCAAATTTCTAGTCATTCCCCAAAGCCAGTTACTCTGTTTCCCAGAATTAAAATAATCAAATATGTCTATTCAGATAGCTACTCTGAAAATCAATGAAATATAAAGAATTATTTTTTTCTTCAGATCACACATTAACATTTTCTGGTAACAGCAAATGTTCACAAATGTTCAATGTAGAAAAAACTTAGGATTTCTTTTGGATGTATATATGAGAGTTTTACAGTTGTTTCTCCAAACAAAAGTCTGTGTATTTGAACAGGCTGGTCGCTGATGGTTTACAGCAGAAATTAAGCAATTAGCTGATTCTATTTTTCTCTTTGCAGCAAATTTGCCGTTAGCCAGCACAGTGGGGAATGAGTGCTCCTCCTCCTCCGCAAAGCGCAGTTCATTTCATTTATCCCCATCCATCTTCATTAGCTGTCACAAGGGTGAATATAAGAAAGGTTCACTTTTAGCAATTTATTCTTGAACCAATTTTATTATGAAGCTTATGCACACACACACAAAACTTCATTTGTCAAGAATAGAGAATGTATATGGTTAGGCAATAAAGATTTTGAAGAAACCATAGAAAAAAATTATCCCAGAATATTTTTTTTTATACCAGGGATTGAACTCAGGGGCACTCGACCACTGAGCCCCATCTCCAGCCCTATTTTGTGTTTTATTTAGAGACAGGGTCTCACTGAGTTGCTTAGCACCTTGCTAAATTGCAAGGGCTGGCTTCAAACTCTCAATCTCCTGTCTCAGCCTCCCAAAGTGCTGGGATTACAGGCATGCGCCACCTCACCCAGTTCTATCTCTGAAATTAACACAGAAATTTCCATGCTTTCTCACATTAATTTAACTTCTGCATAAAAGCAATGTATAGTTTGGATCTGGACTGCCCCCCACAGGCTCATGTCCCCAATGCAGCAATGTCCAGATGTGGGGCTTAGAAGAAATGATTAGATCATAAGAATTCTGACCTTATCCGTGGATTAATCCATTGATAGCTGAATGGACTACTGGGAGGAGGGACTACTGGGATGAAGTAGGTCACTGGGCACATGTCCTGGAAGGGTTTATCTTCTCTCTGGCTCTTTCCTCTGTGCCCCACCCACATCTCTGTTTCTTGGTGGCTGTGAGCTAAAACCTCTCCTCCACTGTGTCCTCTTGCCGCTATGTTCTGCCTCACCTCAGGCTTAGAGCAATGGAGCTGGCTCACTGTGGACGCAAACCTCTGAAACCATGAGCCAGAATAAATCTTCCCACTTCTAAGTTGTTCTTGTCAGATATTTTAGATCCAGTGATGAAAAGCTGACTAACAAAAATGGTGTCCAAAACCATTTTCCTAGACGATCAAGATGATTCCTCAGGTATTTGATATCTGTTCTTTCTACACTGATATTTTTGAAAATAGTATTTTCTTCTGCAAATACAAACACAAAACTACTGAGAGTTTACCAAAGTATTCTCTCATAAGTGTGAGCTTTATCCTCTGAACTTTGTCATGTTAGTCAGCTTTTTGTGGCTCTGAGAAAAGATACATTTTAGTTCACAGATTCAGAGGTTTCAGTCCATGGCCACTTGGCTCTGTTTTGGGGGGGCTCTGTGAGGCAGAACATCATGGTGGACAGCAGGTAATAGAGCAAGTCTATTCACCTCATGGCAGCCAGGAAGCAGAAAAACAGCAAGAAAGGAAGGGACCTGGGACAAAATATATCCTTCTAGAGCATACCCCCAGTGGCCTACTTTCTCCAAATAGGCTCACCTCCTACAGTTTCCACTCCTTCTGCCAGCCCATTAAGCTATGAATCCATTAACTGGATATTCTACTGATAAGATTATATCTTTCATGAGCCAATGACTTCCCAAAGGCTGCACCTTGAACACTACTGCATTGGGGACCACACCATCAACACAGCTTTTGCGGGACATTTCAGATGTAAACCATAGCATTCAAGAAATCATCTAGTATAAAATATAGACATGAAAATTGCTTTTCTTTAGTCCAAAGATTTCTATCTTCTGAAATGCCATGATAGGATTATTTTGGTTCCTTGTGCTAGAGTCAATAATTTTTTATCCTTGAACTCTAGGATGTTCTCATGGGTCTCTCTGCTCTATAATCCAGAGTTCAGGTTCTGACTTTGCTTGCCCCTCCTTAATTTTCCCACCCTCTAAATTTCCTTCTTTCCACAGATTCCTTCTCATCTTCATTTAAATATGCTAATAAAAATCATGTTTATCAAAACAAAACCATTCTCTACCTTCCTTCAACCATTCTCTATCTTCCTTCCCATGGCCAGCCTTTGTCCTATCACAATTTTTCAAAGCCTAGTTTCTTGAAAGAATTATCAGGGTTCCATTCTCTCACATCCTCAATCCCTCAATCCATTCAGACCTTGCTTTTGTAGTCACCAATAATACTGGACTTTCTAAATCCGATTAACGCTGTTTAAACCTTACCCTAACTTTTCTTCGATGGAACCATGGAGTACACTATCGTTGCTGAAGTATGTGGCCTGCCTGGCTTTGTGGCACCACCTCCTGACTTTTTTTCTGGTTGCACATTCCCTTCTTCTTTATAGCCTACTGGTCTCTGCCTACGCCTTAGAAGCTGGCACTTCCCAGATGTCCTGCACCCTCTATTGTACTCATAGCACACCTCCTCCCATTCATATGAACTCAATTAAATTCAGGTTTAGAGATGTTAGGTAACTTGTTTGTCTAGAAAATGTGAATCCAGGATTCTTTGTTGTGTACTCCCCTAAACGTTTTTCAGAACTAGCTGGGTTAAACCACCATCCTCTGTCTCTGTCTCTCTCTTTTCCTCACTCCCTGTATTCCCTGGATTCCTAAAGCAAGTTTTTATTATATTCATTCTGTCTCAATTTTATACACCAAAAGGAAACTCCCCAAACACAAATCTGACCAAGTCACTCTTGTTTGAAAATCTTTGATCTTTAAGGGGAAAACTCAGTGTCCTTACCATGGTTTTTAAGACCTTCTGGGATTTGAGCCTCTTCAACAAGTCACTTGCACTCTCCTTAACATCTATACCACTTGAACCAAACTGGTCTCATGCTCTCTGACCACAAGATCATCACACTCACTATTTCCCCTCAATGAAACAATCTGCCAACTCCATCTCTCACTTCCTGTCTGATGCTACAGGTCCTGTGGATTAGCATTTCCTCCAACAATGTTTGAGTCAGTTTTTTTTTTTTCTGCTGTGACTAAAAGACCCAACAAGAACAATTTTAGAGAGGGAAAAGTTTCTTTGAGGGCTCAAGGTTTTAGAGTTCTCCATCCATAGACAGCCAGTCCATTCCTTTGGGCTCAAGATAAGGCAGAACATCAGGTCAAAAGAGTATGGTAGAAGGAAGCTGCTCAGATGATGATCAGAAAGCAGAGAGAGACTCCACTCACCAGATACCAAATATAATACCCCAAAGGCACACCTCCAACGACCCATCTCTTCTAACCACACCCTATCTACCTTCAGCTACCAACCAGTTAATTCCATCAGAATATTGAGGCACTGATTGGATTATGGCTCTTGTGATCTGATCATTTTCTCTTCTAAACCTCTTTGCATTATCTCACATATGAACTTTTGGGGGGCATCTCATATCCAAATCATAAGGGACACCAACAGATAGGTCTGGCTCTTTGGTTATTTATTCCTACTGAACTCTCTACTTACTCTATCATTCTTCATTCTAATTGTTTATTACATTATCTCATTCCTCTGCTACATTTTAAGCCCTTTGAAGAGAAATCTAATGTTGTCTATTTCTCAAGTTTCAGTGTCCAAAGTGCCTAACATAGAGTATCTAATGTGTTTGATGGATAAAAATTCATTTCATATTAAACAATTGCTGTTTTTCCCTATTTTTCCCTCCAGAAGCAGGTTACTGACCCCCAAAATATTCACATCCACTTACTCAATGGAGAACTGATGCAGAGTTTGAACAGGAGTGACATGATTGGAGCAGTTTTAGAAAGGTTTTTCTCTCAGTGGTGTGTAAAATCTTTTAAGACAGTAGAGGTGGAGAAGTTCCCAAATTTCATAAAATCTAGTTCAAAAATCAATGGGAAGAAGCACCATTGTCTGATTTCACATGAAAAAGAGAAAATATTAATACCCAAGGTAGAGAGAACTTTGGCTTTAGAGTGAATATGTGCTCTCTATCCTTCTACTGTAACAAAAGCAGGAAGTGTGATAAGGAACTGAAATAATGTGTGATAGTGGAAATATAAAATGCAAAAATAAGCAAGAACCACAAATTTGACATTGGACTTGGAAGAAAAAAATCTTTCCTAAATAAACCGAAATAGAAAGCAATCTTTATATAAATTGGTGGTCTGAATCAGACTATCATTGTGAGCCAAAGAGATCAAGAGTCTGACCCACAAGGGCTGGGGTTGATGTGGCACCTGTGGCCCACAGAGAAGTCAAGAGCAGATGCTGCTGTAAGAGAGCTGAGTGTAGTTTTGTACAGGTTGCACTTTACTCTTCCTGTGGGATGCCCAAATAAAGTTTCACAGCAGGAAAATGAAATGCAGATTAAGAGTTTAGAATTTCTTTATTTAAAAAATCAAACTGAATGTTTTCATTATTTTTGTTGTATCTAAACAATGGAAAAGGCATGCAGTAGAGATAACAACACATGCTCTTCTTCCACTCTCCAAATAAGAGATATTATAAATGTTGGAAAGAAGAACATTCAAGTTTTACACTCTATATATTTATATTATTTGAAATTTTTATAATGATCATGTGCTCAAGTATTATGTGACTTTAAAATCTTTGTGCACCAGCACACCTATCATCCCAGCTACTCAGAAAACTGAAGTCACTTAAGCCAACAAGTTCAAGACCAGCTTGGGTAATTTAATGAGACTCCATTTCCAAAAAAAAAAAAAAGTATCAATTTAAAATATTTGACACTAAAAACATAGGTTAAAATTTCATTGTCATGAAGGTGATTGTAGAAGAGGGTACAGTTGCACAAAGCCACAAATATAAAGGTATAAAATAGGTGGTTTAAGAATTACACTTGGAAACATATTCTTAAAGAATGGGAAAAAGAACTCAATACCAAGGAAGAGGGAAATATCCATCAAAAAATGCACCATGCATAATATAAAAGATAGTTTGGGAAAGGAAGACAGAAACAAATCACTGGGTGCCAGATATAATGTTAGTGACTATACATATACAAACATATATATATATATACAGATATATATCAGAAATAATTGCCTTTGTTGAAGAATTATTATATATCAGAAACATGTTGAGAATTTTACAGAGATAATTTTATTTTACCTTCTTAAGTAGCTTAAAGGTATATATGAAAGTCCTCATTTTGAAGATGTGGAAATTGATACTCAGAGAAGTTAACATTGAAGATCTCAAAACTAGCTTAGTTGAAAACCCAATTTCAAAGCCAGTTCTGAATTCAGAGACCTTGCTCAGAGCCCTCATCAATTTCTTTTACCTGGAAAGTACAACCAGAGTGTCAAGTGCTATCTTAATAAAGTGAAGGTGGCAACAAACCGGAAAGATTTGAGCCAGTGTCTGGAAAATCTCTACTGAAGGTTTTTGAGATCAGTGTTTCAGTGCATAAAGGGAATGGACCTCAAATGCAAGAAATTAACATAAAGCTAAAGCTTTATTTATTTATTTTTTTAGGTAGGGAACTGGAATTTGTCTATCCTTAAATTCAACTGGTTCTGCAACCTATTACATTTATGCTCAGAAATTTTTTTTGTACCAGCGATTGAACTCAAGAGTGCTTAACCACTGAGCCATATCCCTAACCCTTTTTGTATTTCATTTAGAGACAGGGTCTCACTGAGTTGCTTAGGGTCTTGCTAAATTACTAAGGTTGGCTCTGAACTTGCGATCCTCCTGCCTCAGCCTCCTGAGCTGCTGGGCTTACAGGTGTGTGTCACCATGCCTGGCTATGTACAGTAATTTTTAATGCACCATAAAAAAGGATTATTTATGGTTGAACAAGTGATAGAGGGGCCACAACTAATAGATGAATACCCTGGAATAGATGGGGCCAAAACTGCAGATGGAAGGTCTAAGCTTACAGAGAATACATTTTAAGAGAAAGGAGAAAAAACATAAATGAGAAAGAACCTCAGTAGAATCAATTGTGAGAGATTCTACTGAGTGGCTTCAAACAAGAGTGTCTAGTAGGACTGGGGCCTGATTAATGTAGAGATTTTGAATGACCACTGTGAAAAATATGATAGTAAGCCAACTTAAATATCAAAAAATTACTGAGTGACAAATGGATCTGATTAAGAAAATAAC